>PVHP010046866.1:0-13104 GCA_004024765.1 Zapus hudsonius
AAAAATATAGATACTCTGTTATCTGGTGTGTCTTCCTTACATGAATTTGATCTTTCATTTGGGGATACTTCAGAGATTTTCCATTTCATGTAAATGCTCAGGCAGATCTGTATAATTTATATTATTGTATACTATTATTTGTGTACAGAAGCATATGGGAGAATATGTATATTAACATTCAATAACTTGACAAAAATGTTTTGTCACAAAAGTGCATGTGTTCTTATTAAATTTGAAACCTAGATGCAAATTTAAAATGGAAATAAATGTCATGTTGAATTTCTTATTCTAGAAATAATAATGAATGATAGTATCATGTTTAAACATGTAAGAAATAAACATGGGAAAATCCTAATGTATCCATTTACTAGAGACACATTCTCACTTTAAATAAGCAGTTGTAGAGATTTGCCCACACAAATCAAGGCCTGCCTGGCTGCCTTTTGAGAAGTCTCAGGAGATACGTCTTTTAAGTGACTTTTGTCAGAAAACAAAGGAAATTGTAACAGAATTCAAATAATTTTATCTCTTCGAACAGACAGTGGTTTAGTTAGATCTATGTTCGCACTAGATTGGGGGCAAGATATCGACAATAATTTGTTCAATTGGAACCATAGATACCCATGTATCTCTCAATATTCCCTGCATCTCCTTGCCCTTGTGGGAATTTTTTCACTTTCTGAATTACAGTTTGATATTTTGTGTAATTTCACTTTATCTAATTTAAATGTTTAACATTACACCAATAGGAAATAAGAGAAAATTTATTTCATCTACTAGCATGAGCCAGTCTGCCTACACTCTTTCCCATTGTAAGTGAGCTCACCTTCACATTCCTTCCATCACAATGCACTAGAAAATGACTTAATATATATTAAGTAAAAGATGAATTCCAATATGACAATCTTGTTAAGTCATCTCCTGAAATATATTTTGTAGTTATTGGTTTCAAATTTAATTATTATGCCTTTATAGCACATAAAGATGCATAAATCATATTTATGTGTGTACAGATTGCCACCAAATTAAATGTTAAGTGAAAGGAAAGAAGCTTTTTTATTGTCTTAATGTCTTCATACATTACAGTCCTCATTTTTGAGGGATGAGGTGAGTATTCTATATGTATGTTTATATCTTAGGGCATGAAGACTTGTGGGTCGATTTTGATCTCAAAATGAGTTGTAAATTCCGTATCATTTATATTGTGTAACACTGATTTTTTTATCAGACAAGTTATCACTGGTGTAGGTAAGATGGACTTACTACTCAGTGTTCATCAAACTGCTTTATGCCTCAGCCCTTCACGTCATGTGGTATCTCCCTTACCCATATTCCTTTTTAAACGTTCATCAAAGTTTTAAGCTGTTTCTCAATATTTTCTGGCAAACACCCCTTTTCTTAGTCATGACCCCTAATAGAAGCACGTGGAAGAAATTAATCTATGAAGTCTTTCATATATATGTAGCAAAGATGTATAAATTTGCAGATATATAACATTATACCTTTTTACTTTTATGCTGATTCTTATTACAAATTTTATATTATTAATTAAATACATCATGTAGTAGCATGAATATTTTCAGAGAATGAAAAGTGAATTAGAATTTTATAAATTTCAAATATACTTGCAAGTTTGAGGACAACTAACTGAAATTTCATTTGTTCATCACAGAGAAAGTAAAAATATCTAAATATAAAGTCCAAAATCATATCTCTTTCAAATGTCCTATGTAGATATCTATTTACTTAAAATTTGTTTCCATTTATATGGCAAATACTTTTAACATCATTGTCATGCTATTTATTTACAAATGCATTATTGAAAAAGATGCTATCAACACATGATTTATGGAAAAGTATTACCTTGATACCATATTCTGAATAAAATTGATGTTATACAACTAAATTGTGGAAGCTATAGCTAAATTTCAAAACTTTAATTACAGCTTTGCTTGCAATCTGTCAAAATAAATCTGTCAATACTGTTTTAATAAATGAAGTGTAGAACATCGGTGTAATTCTGAGTGATTTAAGTACAGTCTTTACTTAAAATACACAACATAAAATTCCAGTTAAATTTCAGCTACATGTTTGTAAATACAGACACTTATTAGCCAACTTGAATTCTTATAGAAAACAGTAGATTATTGTCATTTTAAAACAATGGTCTTTCTAGTCTGAATTTGATATCACTAGATATTAGAAGAAAACTTAGCAAAAATAATTAAAATATACACATCTGCCATTAATTTTCTGGCATAAATATTTGTATAAAAAGTCATAATATTATCATCAATAACTTGACAGTAGTCTACATAACTCTTATAGGTTAAATATTTATAAATAACCAAACTATCTCTCTCTATCTATCTATCTAAATGGTGTGTTTGTGTGCATGCAAGCATGTTTGTACATATATATGTGGGTGTATGTGTATGAATAATACATATTATATATGATAGTATTTGTTGGATAAAACCTTTATTTTTGATCCTATTTATAATGACATAGATATTAAACATCAATTAAAAATAATTTATAAGAATATTTCACATTTGAGTAGGAATTTTTATCAATGCATTTCTGAAAGCCTACTTCATTTACTGACTTTATTAATAATGTGTAATTCAACATCCAGAGTTATCACACCCTTATTCACTTTGCTAACTGTGAAATAACCTGAATCATTGATTTGTCTCATTTCTTCCTTTTTTCCCTTCCACTCAACTGAAACACACTATTTTAGCCTCTCTGCAATCATATTAATCTGAAATTGCTGAGACAATTTTATTCATCTATCTTTTTGAATGTCATGAGGGTCTTTGAGCCTGAAGCAAAAACTTTCCTAAATTTAAATATAGCATGGCATCTGGGCGTGGTAACACATGACTTTTTCCCAGTACTCAGGAGGCAGAAGTAGGAGGATCACTGTGAGTTCAAGGCTACCCTGAGACTCCATATTGAATTCCAGGTCAGTGTGGGCTAGAGAAAAACCCTACCTCAAAACAAAAACAAAAGTAAACAAAAATATATACATACTATGACATACTAAAAAGAGAGTCCATCCCTCAAATTTCCTCATACATGGTACCAAAGTAAGGAAACAGACAAAACAAGCCATATTAACATCCCCATCCATTCTAAAGCAAAAATACAAAACATGAGTGTCTGGAATTTATTTAAACAAAACCAATCAATATGCTCTATGTTATACAATGTTTCTGGTGCACAATAATTGATCAATTATGTGTAAACAGGACATGGTTTTTAAAACAGAATGGGATATGTGATTTATATTATATTTAATATTTTGAAGACTTAAAAAGTGAGTTTCTCCAGACACACATCTGCCTACAGCTGTGAGTCTGGAACAGCTCTAGACCTCAGCAACAGAAGATGATGCAAGAACTTCAGGCACAGGCTAAAGTTGGGCTGCGAATGATTTTAATTCATGCAAGAAGTGATACTGATATCTTCTATGTCCCCTTAGATGGGAAACACTGCAATCATTAAATTCCTTAGCTAATTATCTGATTCCTCTGAGCTTTATTCCTACAAGGAAGACTAATTAATTCATAAATGTCAATTCTTTGAGAAATAATTTATTAGGTCCACTTAAATAGAGACAATGTATATTTTTAAGTTTGATTTTATTGTTTTAAATATTTTTATTTCTTAATAGAGAGAAGAGAGACACAGAGAATGGGTGCACCAGGGAAATCAGCCTCTACAAATAAAGTCTAGATGCGTTCACCACTCTGTGCATCTGGCTTTCCATGGGTCCTGGGGAAACAAACTCGGGTTGTTAGGTTTTGCAGGCAGGTGACTTACCTGCTGAGCCCTCTGTTTACTCATTGATTTTAACTTATTAAGACATAAGACTTTTACCTAAGTAAATTATGATATTTCTCTACACCAATACTTTGTGTAACCACAGAATCAGATTAAACACTGTCTTCATTATTTATTTCATTTTTGGGGGGAGTGGTGTTAGATCCTTCAAAAATCCTCCCTTCTAGCTATTTGAAAATTCATATTAATGTAAATCATAGTCAATTGTGTCCAGTGACTAACTTACGTGTATTCTCTTTGATTCTTTCCTCTATTATCAATTTTGAAGAGATAAACAGGTGCTTAATTTTATTTTTTGTTATTGACATTATACATGATTGTCAATATATATTGTTGACTATATATATGATGTATTGCTATCATGATCATTCTCATTTCTAAGTTCATTAAGATATCAACTTCTTTAATGTTGAATATTATTTAGAATTGAATAATGTAAAGTTGAATTAATGCTTTTAAACTATACCTGCAAATTAACAGGAGGTTTGCCTTGAATCATATATTTGACCTTAAATTTTGGCAATAATGTCCATTTGATAGATTTAAATATTTTGTACTATTAAAATGAAAATAATTTAGATATTTTTATTATCTTCATTATGAATAATTATATACATTATATGATCAAATCTTGTGAATATGTCCCATTTCCCTCCTCTCTATCCCCTACCCACTGGGGTCCTTCCTCGGTACACATACTGGATCTGTCCATAGGGTATGGGGTTATCAACTGCACCAGAGGTAGCTAGGTTTTTTCCTTCCCCCTTTGTATGTTTTTACTGAGGAGGGCCATATCTCTGTATATTCTCCCCAATTATGGCTCTTACAATCTTTCTGCTCCCTCATCCGCTCAGTTCTCTGAGTCATGGTGGTTGAGTTTTAGCCTGCTTTATTGTTGAGATCTTATGTGCCTCTGGACTTCTGCTTTGGGATATTTTACGTGACAGGAACATGAGTTTCAGAGGGACTGGTTTGAGTCTCATTGTTTTTCTCCTGAACTTTTCAGAAACTTCAACTCAAATGTATTATGCTGACGATATTTAAAGATCAGAAACTTAATCTCATTATGGCATTCAAAAGTCAAATCTCGGAATGCATTTGACTAGAATGGATAAGAGCTACCATGATTAAGATGCTATGGCTAACTAAGGAAGACAGTCACAGCACAGAACCAGTAAAGTACACATAAAATAAAGTCTTCCCATAAGCCTCTGGTATATAGCTATAGGAATGAGAAACTAACTAATCTAAGAGATATAAAATGGAATATATTGGTGCACCAAGGAAGATATAAGCTATCACGTTCCTAACCTAGGAAATGACAGAAAATTCTGCTCTGAGGAAAGAGAGGAAACATCTCAAGCAAATTCATCATAGAAGGTGGCCCTGCCTCTGTAATCACATCTGCTCTCAAAACCCCAGAGTTGAACAGGATGATGGAGTCACGTGAAGAACTGGTATCATCGTTCACTAGAAATCTTCACATATGCCTGGATTCAATGGCCAGTACACACCTGTGTGCACAGCACCATCAACTGATAACAGGAATTAAGGAGAGGTAAAACAGGAATAAAAGGACATTCATATTACACAGCATCTTAGAGACTATATAACAGAATAGAAACTCAGGATATAGAGTAGACATATAATAAAAGCTGAAAGGTGATGCAATGCATGGAAAACAAACAAGGTGGTCTACACTTAGGTGAAAAGGACAATAAAGAAATGGAACAATAAACAATTTGAAATTTTCAATATATAGGCATTTGAAAGAAAATTATTGACAATTTATGGTCAACTAATATGGAAAATAAATTTATTCTTATTGTATATATTTGTAAAGCATAAAGGCTCATATACTTATTGTTTGTGTTTATAAGATATCATTTAAATAAAATTGTATTTTTTTATTAAATGGTTCAAAAAATTCTGTCCTAGATTTAGAAATGTTGAGCTGTGTCTGTAATCTCAGTGCGAAGTAATCTGAGGCAAGAGTATGTGAACTACACCCAACCTGGACTATATAAAGAAGGATTATCGAAATAAATAAATGAAAGAATAAATAAATATCAAGATAGGAGCTCAAGAGGTCCCAGTGAATCTTTACAGAGATAGTTGTTGGCAGAAGTGACCCCTACATTTTCCTAGTGACATGTTCATTACGAAGATGTCCATTCTCCTGGATGCAAACCCTCACCACACTCCTGTAAGGAATTCTAAAGACATTTGTTGGATCATCTTAACAAACAAACAAAAAATACAAGAACATAGAAAGGCACTGGGTGGGGAAAGAAAGGTGTCAGTGGAAGTCAGGCGGAAGGAGATGAGAAAGAGTAAGAAGTGAATATTATGATCAAAATAAATAATATACATGAATAAAATTGTCATCATTAAACCCATTATATCTAATTCATATATGTTACTAAAATCATTTTAAAACAATAACAATAAAGTTGTTTTAACATGAAAACCTGCAACAAGCCCAGTGTGTCTAGTTGATTGAGCTAATTTATGTATATTGGAATTCAGTACACATTGTGTAGATAATATTTCATAATGAAAAGCAAATATTTAGTGTTTATTTAAAAGTATTTATTCAGCTAAAATTTGGTTCCTTTCCCAATATTTCCTTGAAACTGAATTATCTAAAACTAGAAATAATTTTTCCATTACAGAAAAAATCTTATTAAACATTTTTCTATAATGGATTTTTTTAGTATTTTACACACATTTTCCCTAAACTTTCAACATGTATAACAAAAAATGATGTTTAATATTAAAGAAAAATGCTACAATTTCTTTAGCTGACTAAGATTGTGCTGAGGTCACATGAGGTAGAGATCTGTCCACTTCCTTGGGCAAGTTTCTTTACTTTTGTTGTAGAACAACTTCTGGAGTAGAACCTGATAAAAACATTTTGTAGAGAAGGAAGACACTACGGGTTTCGCTGGTAGAGAAAGCAAGTTTTCTGTAAATACCAATTTTATGTTTCATTCAATTCTTCAAACTACTCAATGACAGAAATATTCTAGCATCATAACCTCTTTTATTCAAAAATGTGTTCTGGGTTTCAATTACCAGCAAGAGCAGCTGCCCCACTTCAGTAACAATAGTGAGAAATGCAAGAATTTCTCCTAAATTCCCAAAATGATACATTTTACTAAGAATGAGAATGTAGTCCAGAATGAACTTAGAGCTATGAGAATTTCTACAGACACGGTCTTAGTGCCACCACTGGATTCAATGTTCCCTCAAAGGCATAGGTTGAAAACTAAGTCCAGTTAGGGAAATCTAGGAAGGAGGATATATTGGGGCTATTGAGGTCATGAGGATAGATTTTTCTTAATGTAATGAAGGCATCAATGGGGTCTGTTCCTCCTTGTATCTTACAAGGACTCAGTAGAAAGAGGTTGTCTATGAACAAGGAGGCAGGCCATAGTAAGTTACTGACTGTACTGGTACATAATAATGGCTTTCCAATATGCAAACCTGAGAAATAAGCATCTGGATTAATAGACGCCCCAGCACATTGCATTATGCTATAACACTTTGGAATGAGTGTGGGATGGTGGAACACATCTGAATTCTGATCATTTGGGTTGCAGAAGTAAAAGAGTTTAGAAGTTTTAGGCTAGCCTAGGCTACCTAGCATGACTGCCCCCCACACACAGAGCAGTAATAAGCAAGCTATCCTTGCATAAAAATTTTGGCGAAATGCTTGGAAGTTGACCCTCTGATTTCCTCGTGAACACTTGCTTGTAAATGACTTATTGAGATCTGTGCCTTGTTTAGCTGTAAAACCCATGATGTTCTTGGCATTTGAGAGCACAAGTATTCACTTTGTATTCTGTGTGAAATACTGAAGGACTCTTCACCGATAAAAGACTGTCCATTTCCATCAGTGATGATACTAGAAATAAGAAAAAGAGGCAAACTAACAACAAAAATGTCAGGTCTGGTAAATTAAAAGATGAATGGAGAATAAACATTCAAGACCATCCACAGAGCACTTGGGAAAATAAATAAATAAATAAATAACCCTCAAAGAACAAGGTCATGGCAGAGGGCTCCATCAGGAGAGAATAGTCCCAAGGAAGGATCAGGAGAACACTGTGCAATAACTGAACAATCTCTGCAGTAGAGCTAAAATCAGGGTCGACACTGATTTTGAAATGCAACTGATGCAAGGTTTATAATCCTTACATCCTTTTGTTCTGAGTTAAATACTGAACCCTGATCTACCATTGCTCATGGAACTTAGAAGCAAAATCACAATGTGAGCCCCAATAATCAATAGACAACACTATCATTTCTTTTCCTTAGACGGGCTTCCTTACATTACATTCTATGCAGATTCTCTGCATCTGATTGGCTGTCTTTAATTGATTGAATTTTGACAAGTAAACCAATTGAGAACTGCAGCTTAGGAAATTAGTAAGGGTACTTTGATTTATCATGCTCGTGTCCTATTTTCAATATGTATTTGTTTATTTTTGAGAGAAAAACTGAAACAGAGAGAATGAGAATGTGCACCCCAGGACCTCCTGCCACTTGCAAACAAACTCCAGACACATGCAGCCCTCTTGGCATCTGGCGTCACATGAGTGCTGGGGAAGGGAATCCACCTGGCAGTCTTCAAAAGCAAGCACCTTAATTGCTGAGCCATCTCTCGGGTACCTCATATTCCATTTTATAACATAAGGAAGATATCTGATTTTCAATTGGAAAACTCTCTGCTAAGAAAACACTACTACATGAATTTACATGATTTTAATACTGCTAACACCCACATTTTCAATGTCCTTTCAAAGTCCAGTTGTTTCGATGTTTGCCAGTGCCTTTTGTAAGCCGAGAGCCCATATTCTCAGACATTCCTCCTTTCTCTGCCCTTTATTCTTTCCAAAGGCCCCTCAGGAAACCCCCTTAGTGCTCCAGGGTCAGTGCATATTACGGTAAATACAGACAAAAAGGTCCTGTCATCCTATAAAACCTTTCAGTTTCTGAAAGCTAAAATTTAATTCCCTGTGCAAATTCAAATATAACTCAAGAATAGAGGAGCTCCTCTGTGTAGTTGATAGGATTATGACAAAAGGGTAGAAGAATTGATTTTCAACTGAAGTGAGAAATTAGGTTAACCCTAACCTCCACTCGGATATACACGCTGGCATATCAGAAAAGACCATGTAGCTTCTTTCTAGTGATCTGAAAATTCATCCAACCAATATCCATTGTGAACACACTTTGAAAATACAAAGGAAAAGTGTGTGATTGAGAGAATTGTGGGTGTATGATATAGTAGACATTAGAGTTGATTTACTATTTTAAGTGTGGGGATATCATTAACATTATATGCAGGTCATTTAAAAAGGATTTTTAATATAACTTCTACAAGCCATTTTTACTAATTCAATTTGTTCTTTATTTTTTAATATTTTTGATTATTATACTATTTTTAATGTAAAGGTATATTTTTAACAATGAAGGCTTATTAGCTATTCCAAGTGAGTCTCCAACTAAAAAGCAATTGCAAGGAAGGATTTTGAGGCAACACCAGTATTTCCTAAAGAGAAACAAAGGCTTCCAAGGATTTAATCCATTCTGTCTAGCCTCCATATCCTATGGCAGAGATGAAGTGGAATGGCTGATAAATGTAGACAGGACTTCGCAAATAATCAATGCATCACTCTTCACGTGGTAAGGATATTTCCTTGCAAATCTCAAGGCATCCTATGAATTCATGATGATTCAAGTTGGTGATGTCTGGGAAGATTTTATTCAGAATACAACTGAGCCCAGAGAAAAGCACACGCCTGGACATATCCATGGCTGACATTTCTCTGTAGCTGCATGGGGAAGGGGAACTAGTCATAGGTCAGCACTGAGACAAGAAGTTATAGATACATAAAGGCTTTCCTAACTTGTGATGTAGTGAATTATATCCTGGGAAATGAAATGGATTGTAGGAAATGTTAGAGGAACCTATCTATCTTTTGAGTTTCCTTAAACAGTACACTAAATGCTGAACTAGCCATAATAGTTGATGATTTAGTCTGCATTAAGATTCTGACCTTAAGTTTAATATGAGAAGACAAACACATTTAAAAGACAGTTGTGACTTAACAGAAAGGCATTATTCACACAAAATGTTTTCTGACAGCTCATTAACCAAAAGGATATTAATATTTGTGATTTAGATATGCTGTTAAACCAAAGCATATAACTTTAACTTTTTTTACATATGAGACATGAGCATTTAACCAAGAAAAATCTGTGTTTGCTTCATGGAAAAGAACAGAGCATGCCGCAAACAAAGCAGTGTAGATTTCCAAAGGTTTGCAATGTTAAACTTGGGTATGCTGGATTCTGTTCAGTCATCATCCTGATCAACTGTGGGGTAAATACTGCTGCCTTCACCTAGTGACCGAAGGGGTAAATTACCTGGTTACTGCTGCAGCTGAGGTCCTTGTCACCAGCTAAGGAAACTTTCCTGTCTGTTGACTTAGCTTGCAATTTAGAAAGGGCTCAGCTGCCTGAAGAGCTGAAAGTCAACCTATGTTGACCTCATTATATGCTGATGCCTTTGCAGACATGGTGTGCGTATTCACACATGGCGGTATTCATTTCCTAGCCTGCCTGGAGGAGAGGGGTCAATGTTGGATCTGACAGTAATGTGAGCACTTCAGCATCTGCCCTGCGAGGATTGGAGCATCTAAGTAGGATCATTGTTCAAACAGCAACTTGATGTGATTACATATTTGAGAAATCATTTCTAAGTTATGTGCATTGATAAAAGTAACTTTCTACCACAATATATGTTTTAATTTATACTTAGTAATTATTATTACATAAGTAATATGGCATGGCTAAACTGTAAAGTTTTTGATTCTCACTTCCATATCTCCTATCATGTACATATAATGTGGCATTAAGCATAGGACGGGAAAAAGCAACTACATAGGGAAATTATTAAATAATTAACACAACACAATGGACAAATTTGTTAAAGGATAGATATTTCAGCTTACATTTATGCTGTCTTCAATATATATACATATATATTGAAGACAGCATAAATGTATATATATAGTCACTCAAGACTTTGACTAGTTCAAAATTATATTGTGAGAAAATAGAGATGCATACATGTAATCCAAACCTGAGTTATAAAGTTGGGTAGGGCAACTGTGAGAAAAAGATAAAAGTTAAAAAAATAACATATATGAAGTAAGAAAGGGCATTAAATTACAATAAATTTAGTATAATGTTAATAGGTATTAATTATACTAATATTAATATTGTTTGCCACTCCACAGTGTTCCAAGAGCATATGTCTATCTTAAGCAGGTATGATTGTGATATGCATGCATGGTGTTTGTGTATGTGTGTGTGTGTTCATGTCTGTAATTAAGGATAGGTATGATTGTGACATGTGTGTTTGGTGTGTGTGTTCAGGTCTGTAATTAAGGGCACATGCATGGTGTGTATGTGGAGGTCAAAAAACAAATGTGTTTGTTTTCATCTTCATGTTGATTGATGCAAAGAACCCTGCTAGCAGCCTCTGTGATCGCCATGCTAGCTGGCCCAGATTCCAGAGGATTCTTCTGTCTCCAACTCTCATTTCTCTACAGAGACACTGAAATTATAGAAACTTGTTATATGATTTCTGGATTTGATTTAGTTTCTGGGGATTAGAACTCAAATATTCACACTTGCACCAAACACATTTCCCACTAAGCAATCTCCATAGCCAGACACCATCATTTCTTCCTCAGAAGAGTTTCTCTTGCTACACAGACATACCTACCGCACTCACACAGTAATATGACTCACATACTTGCTTCCCATAATGCATGTTTGTCACAACCCTCCCCCGAATGAGATTCATTTTTTCAACATTCATATCAACCCCCTGGAATTTCTTACTCATTAGGTGGTCTGTCACTTTACTGTCTCCTTCAAGCTCAATTCCTTCTTTTCAAATTCTTCATATTCTCTGCTTGCCAGAAATATAGCCGAAATAATTCAAAAATCAAACTCTTGTGAATTTAAATTCTTCAGTCTCATGAAACAGATTTGTTTTGCATTCCCAATTAAACAGTGTCTTAAAAACTCATTCTTTTTATATGTTTCACTCAGGTAGAAAAACCTCACATGAGCTATCTGTGTAATCATTATTTCCAGAAGGGATATTTTGAAAATTTATATTCTCTGTCTTGGCATCATTTATATATTTTGCATGAAAGACCATGAAATTTATCATGCAATAGATTACTGTGATGACACAGTAATTTTTATATCTATAATCAATAATTACTTTTGTGAAGAATATTCAACATTCGTTATTCTTGAAATAACTGTAAAAATTTAATTATCATGTTATTTGAATAAAACCAAAAGAAACTAATAGATTTTAAATACTTATTAAAGAATAATTTGCTTGGGTTGGTACACACTGTTTGCTTTCATTTGCCACTGCATAAAACAAAGACCTCATTAAAAATCAAACAAAATTGATGGCGCTTTGATGAGGCATTATCCACAAGAGTCCCTACCAAAATGTGATAATTTATAACTCAACAAAAGACATAGAAAAAACTATGAGACTGTTACTGTTAATATTATGAGAAACCAACAAAAAACTTATGAGACCATGAATGCCAAGTACAGTTATTATCATAGCACATGCCAGATACCATTCAAAGAAATACAGAGAAAGCCTATGGTGAACCTTCGCTTCATCTTCCAAATAAGGACATTGAGGGCTGTGGTGGATTGATTCAGGTGTACCTCATAAACTTATGTGTTCTGAATGTTTGATCACCAGCTGATGGCTATTTTGGAATTAGAACCTCAGTGAGGTGTGTTATTGACTTATGTGTGTTAGAGCCAGCTTCCCCTTGCCTGTGTTTGGCACACTCTCCTGTCTTCCACCTGAAGTTGCCCAGGAGGTGATGTCCACCCTCTGCTCATGCCATCATTTTCCCTGCTATCATGGAGTTTCCACTCAAATCTGTAAAACAAAAGGACCCCTTTCTCCCACGAGCTGCTTCTGGTTGATTGTCACAGCAAGGAGAAACTGAACACAACAAGGGCCCAGGAGGGGTAAAATCTTACTAAAAGTCCTTTAGCTACTGTGATAAATTTGAAAGGCAGACTCAGAAAATATTTCTTCATTGTCTATACTCAATGTTTAATGGAAACTAAAATATATTTTGTTGGTTTAATACTATTCCAGATGATTTCTTAGTTAAA
>PVHP010046867.1:0-13080 GCA_004024765.1 Zapus hudsonius
TCTTTGTCTTTTGAGTGCCTTCCAGGCTTTGGGACTAGAAGTGGATGCTAACTCCAATAACATCTCTCTTCCTCCCAACCTCACCCTCATTGGCTCAACAAACACACAACTGACTCATTCACGAATCACATATTTATTGAGCTTGCACATTATACTAAGTTAAGTGTGAAGGATTTAGATGTGAATAAACTGTCCTCCCTGATGTCCTTGCTGCTGTTTTTCTAGTGGAGGATTAGGTAAAGAGACAGAGGATGTCAGCAGATGAGAGGGAATAGGTTGAGAGAGCAGGGACTGGGTAGGGGCACACAGCAAGGTCCCTTACCTGCTCTGTGGACCAAGTTAGAGTTTAATAAAGACTATCATAGTAGGGTTAATCTCAGAAGAGAAAGAAAATGCAAGCCAAGAAAGTGGATCTCAGTCAGATCTAGGAGTACTACACACACACACACACACACACACACACACACACACACACACACACACAGGTGACAAGCAAGCACATGACATGAACGCAGAGTCAGAATGTCAGAAGTCTGGTATATATTGTGTGCAGTAAGAGTTGAGATCAGGAAGACAAACAGAAGGAAACTCGACCTTGGAATGGGAATGAGCATGGTGCTTAGAGCACTGGTACATAGTTGCTGAAAGACTGACTGAATAAATGAACTACACTCTGAGGGCAGCAGGGAGTCATTAATTAGTTTTTCACTGGAGTTTGAATTAGGTTAGGTGATCACACTATCTAGGGAAACAAATTATTCATCCTGTACCTTGTGGGGGATCTTTAACTTGAGCGTTATCTTCTCTGTGTTGCAACTATCACAGCAAGTAACAAAATGGGAATATGGGGAACGAAGAGCAAAGACAAGTGGACATTAATAAATCACAAATCTATGCCAAGTCTGAGTAAATAAATAGTCTAAGTCAGTCCTTGTTGTACTAACTTTCTGGTTGCTGAGACAGAATACCCTACCAGAACCTCCCTTTATAGGAGGAAAGGGATTATTTCATGCTTACAACTTCCAGGGAAACTTTCCTCTTGGTGGGGAAAGCATAGCAGAGCTGGCAGCCAGCTCTCATGATACATCAGCAGCAGTGGAGGAGCACTGAACACCACTAGGGATGGATTAATAAACAGCAAGGTCCTCACCCAGTGACACACCTCCTCCAGTAAGGCTTTGCCAGCTGGGGATTGAATATGAGGTAAAATCACAAATACATGAGGGTATGGGGGACAGTTCATGTTCAGCACCACAGTCCTTCAATGTTAATGGCAAATGAACAAAATGTGTAGTTTAAGATTTACAGAGCATATTGTGTCCCTAAAACATACACGTTTTCACTTTAAGTTCAATGATATGGAAGATAAGGTTCATAATACTCCCATTATAATGCCCCAAATTTGATGTAGAAATTGCCTAATCTTCTTATTGCTTAATCTAATGACCCTATGAGACAGGGAATTATTTTGTCTCCACTTTACAAAGGAAGAAGCATCACTGTGGGGTTAGTTTGAATTTGCATGAAGATACACACAGAAATGGAATAGTGGGAATTCCAACTTGAGCTGTCTGCTTCAGAGCATTAGGTTTGAAACTTCATACAGTCTAGAAATCCTCTGTCTTCGGATAAGGAAAGAATCTATGTCCCACAGAAGTATCTGGACCTTAAAGCCTGGATGAAGTACTGCATATGGTCAGAACTGCTGGAGAAGTTTCCATTTGGAAACTCTAAGCTATCTCATTTAGTCCCTTATTACTTAGATCAGCAACAATTGAATTGTGTGAACATTTTTAGACAACTATTAATAACCAAACAACCTTAGTTTTGTCTGAAACTCTGATTTGAGTCACATGGATTTAGTTGTCTGGAAATAAATTGTGGTATTTTTTCATGCATAATTTATCTAGTTAAGTATCACCTTCTATATACAAAGAAAAGTAGGCTTCTGATTCACTTGAAGAAAGTTGCTGAGGCATCTGGAATTTGTTTATGAAACTGACTTCTTAAGAGAGAAGATATTAGAAGCCATGGAGTTTGAAGATCAGGGATGAATATTTAAGTATGACATGGATTTATTGAATTTTTTGGTGTGTGTGTATACGTACTGTGATATGTGTAGATTTGTGATGTGTGTATCATGAATACAGCATATGTGTGTGCAGATGAGCACACACCATGGGCAACATGTGGAGACCAGAGGAAAACATCAGGTGTTCATCTTTATTGCTCTTCCATATTGTTTCCTTGAGACAGAATCTCTCACTGAGTCTCTCACTGCTATTTCTTCAGAATGGTTGAGGAATGAGTCCCAGTGATTTTCCTTGTCTGTGCCAACCCCAGGACAGTGGTTTCAGTCACCCATGGCTATGGTGGTAGCTGTGATTGAACTCAAGTCCTCTTAGGTCCTCATTATTTGCATAAAGAACATTCTAACCTGGTGAGCCATCTCCTCCGCCCCCAATAATTTGGTTTTATGTGACAGAAATATTACATTTGCTTATATCATTAAATGGAATTTATTTATGGATATATTAAAAATTCAAATTGATGACAGAATTTCTATACAATTAACTCAATAGCTCATTATTATTACTGAAATTTTGTTCCGTCTTTTTGTGTGTGTGTATGTTTGTGTGTCTTTCTGTTACCACCTGGAATATAAAATGGACATAAAATAATGGCCAGGTCCTCCAGGTTTGTATGCTTACTCATTGGAAGAAGTAGAACCTCATTTTCACTGGCTCACTTTTTCTTAATACACACACATATATATGACCATGTATAAATATATATGACATAAGTTATAGTCTTGTATCCCTTCATCCCCATCCCCATTTCCCTGAGGGCCATCCTAATTACACTGTGTGGTAATTAGGACCTCTGTCAGTTGGGGGGGTGTACCTCAGAAGATTTCTACCCACCATTCTACAGATGGCAGATAGAAGAGAATAATGGGAAGAGCCAAGATCCATCAATGTGACAAGAAAAGCTCACCACGAGATGTGGCAGCTCCACCACATTCACTGGGGTCCAGAAGACACTGCACAGGAAGCAGCTGTGAGCATTGCTTCTGATGCTGGCCTGACAACCACCTCCAGGGAAACAGCAACAAACATGGAGATGAACTGAAACACATCATAACACAGGCACAGAGACTACAGAGAACTCAGCACTGAAAACAGACTGCTAACACAGTAACACACCTGCCAAGGCTCAGGCACTGTTGTAGACGAGGGGACTTAAAGATTCTAAGTCAGCGGTTCTTTTTAAAGAGATTGAAAGTTTTATTCCCAGAGGTTCTCAGTACATGTCCCTTACATCTCATTGGCAAATACTTATTTCTCAACTAACTATGTGGGAAGGTATAGGAATTCATAACTAGCATAAAGCAATCATGATCTCTTGTGAAGCTGGGATGGGTCACTCTTACCTAAAAGTAGCTAATTGGTTGCTGTTTTCTTTCAGTACTGGGCCTTGGGCTTGCTATGGAAGCTTTCTTACACTAAACTATGTCCCCAGTCCTATTCCTTCATTCTATTGATAGTTCCTTCCCACTATTTCCCTCTTTCTCTTTCTTTCTTTCTGAACTGAGCATTCAAGAGAGACACATGCTTGCTAGGCCAATAGTGTAGATACCATTATACTTATCTAATCTAAATCTAATTTTGCAGTTACCTTGTCAAAAATTCATAGTGAGCAATAGTAGTTCTGCAAAGGGAATCCTTGGAGCTATCATTATCAAGTGGAGTAATAAACAAGGGTGTATTTTGGAAATCTCTTTCTAGAAGGGAGTGTCCATGTTTAAAAAGTTTTAGGAATATCTCAAGCAATGTTGTGTAGTTCCAATAAATATTTACTTTCAGAATAAACCTCTTATCTATAAGATCAGATCATCTGGGACATTAAGCATTATTATCCCATGGATATCTCAGATCTTAGAGAAGAATATTCAAGTGTGAATATTTTATTTCTTTGTCTGTGTCCCCTAAACACAAATGCAGCATGAAAACCCTCCTTGCTAATTCTCTTCAATAGAGGGAGATAAACCAAACTATTCAATTGATGACCCAAACAACTTAGCTAATTCTCCTGGTTATTCTAAACAATAAGTCACAGATGTGGGAAGACAAAGAATTTGTAAGAGACACACACATATGGTTTAGGCATGCTTGTGAGTGGTAGCATGTTAATACTACTATTTGTTTACATGCCTTAGTATCCAAGGGACTTGTTGTTTAACCATTTATCAGAGACTGGGGTTTGATTCTGACTCTGGATTAAATTTTCCACAATCTGTTCCCTACATTTCTTCCTTTAGGCAGTTCTTCCACAATGGTAAAAGCATCAGGCGACAACTTCCATCTGGCCAGCCCAAGTTACTGTTCACATAATTCATCATTTTATGAAGCTAGCTTCCAACATATTGGGCACAGCTTGACAAGCCACGGCTTTTTGTGAGAAATCATTTTAATTATCTTAGCATTTAATTATCTTAGAAGGAAGGACTCTATAATTATTTTTTATAGAGGCACTTGGGGTACACATTTTTAAATTGTATGTCCAGGACTTCATGTGCAGAAGAATCAAGGTATTATATTATCCAATGTCCCTGGCAAGTTCTTAGACTGAATCTCAGGCTACAGAATGTTTGTTGTTCATTGCAAAGGTCAGGTTTAACCACAATTATTAAATTACAAACTTGCTTGTCTTTTGTCATCAAAAGATGGTATGAATTAAGGCTTTCTTGTTCTGGTCACAGTGCAGATTATAGCTGGAGGATATCTAAAGGAATTATAGTGACCAAGACCACTGAAGAAAAAAATACCTAGTGGTTGCTGTCCTTTGGAGGTCCCCTTGCTAGTTCATATAACACCAAAATGTACCACATGTTGAAAATACAAGACAATATAAGTATCACAGTTGACATCAAAATAAATTAATCTGCCAGTAGATCATCTAATAAAACCACGTGTCTCTCAGCTTCACTCATCTACTTCCAAATGCATCTTCATCTACTCTGACCAAATTTGAATTTAAACAACTTCACACATTTTCATTGGCTTAATGGTAATAGTTGAAGGAACTAGAAGACATATAAAGCTTCCTCTAGCCCTGTTTCCTGATTATACATAATTCTCATTTTACCACCTTACACAAAAAAACTTAATTTTCTCTCAGTTGCTGTACTTATTTAAATACCTACGGTTTTCAAAATATTCCTCTAACCTTGACCACTTACCCTAGGTGTTCATATGTTTGTGTGGCATATGCAAATGTATACGTAGATAGATGAGGCCTGTGCACACCCCTCATGTGTGCCTCATGTCTATGTATTTGCAGAGGCCAGAGGAGAAAATAATATGCCCTCCTCTATGACCCATCTGTGTATTTATTTCTTTGAGACCAAGCCTTTCCCTCAACTTGGCACTGTGGCTTTTAGTTAGTGAGCACAAGCAAGCATCATGTCTGACAATGTGCACGGCCAAGCTCAACTTTTAACTTGGGTGCTGGAGAATCAAACTCAGGCACCCTCAGGGCCTCATGCTTAAGTGGATAACACTCAATCTAGTGAGCCATCTTTTCAGCACCTAGAAGAGTGAATTTTATGATATATAAATTGTATCTCAATAAAGATGTCCTTAACAACAACCACAACAAAACCTGGGAATTATGTTCCTTCTGTGACTATACAGGCAGGTTCCTGAAAAGTTACTATCATTTTCACACATATACATATACAGAATACTAAGTTAGGGATTGTGGTGGTTTGTTACAGGTGTCCCCCATGAACTTATGTGTTCTGAATGCTAGGTCCCCAGCCAGTGGTTATTTGAAAATTGGAGCCTCCTGGAGGCAAGGTATTGTTGGGGGCTGGATTATGAGTATTATAGCCAGCTTCTCCTTACCAGTGTTTGGCATACTCTCCTGCTGCTGTTGTCCACTTGATGATGGCCAGGAGGTGATGTCCAGCCTCTGCTCATGCCAATGTGTTCCCTGCCATCTTGGAACTTCCCCTTGAGTCTTTAAGAAAAAAAGACCTTTCATAAACTGCTTTGCTTTGGATGTTTGTCACACAAAGAGAAGTTAACTGCAACAATGAATTTGTAGTGAGAAGTGGGCTCATTGTTCCTAGAACCCTGACTCTGTGGCTTTGGCCTTTGGGAACCCATTTGCAGGAAGAATAAGGATGGATTTGAAACCTTGGCCTAAGAGAAGCCTTGCCGTGCTGTAAGTACAGCTTCATGGGCCATTCTGGTCAGCGTTGACAGACCTCAATACAATACATGGCTGTTGAGTACTTGAGATAGGGCTCACCCATACTAAGATGTGAGGGGAATGTACAAACCTTTCACTAGCTTTTGAAGACTTGACATAAAAATAGTAGAGAAAGTTTCATTAATAACTTTGCAATTATTACACACTGAAATTCACAAACATACTGGGTTAAACTTCAGTGTTATTAAATGAATTTCACCTTTTAAAATGGATTTTCTTGGTAATTTTAAATTATGTTTATCATTCATATTCCATACCTTTTTTCTGCAGTTCTTAGAGGTAAACTCAGAACTTCATGCTCACTAGATAAGCACTCAGCCATTGACCTCCTCACCCTACTCCTCACATTCCATATCATTTGGACTGCAGTGATCTAGACTGTGAAGTCCTTGAAGAAAGGAACAGTATCTTATTAATCTCTGCATAGATTCTGGTGTTTGCAGGGGGGGGGGAGTCAATAATACTCTGCATGAGTAAGTTAACAAACAGAGAGAAGCCCCAAAGAGCAAAGTGTACACTGAGAACAGCGATTCAGAAATATATCCTTTAGTGGCCTGGAAACTCTATATTAAGAGTAAGAAAGCTCTGAAGCTGAGAAAGATCTTTGGGTGGCTCAAGAGGAGCTAGGTTTGTAACTTTCCCAGGCTGCTTCCTATCACTGCATCCATTTCCTTATGTAGAAAAGAATGAGCTTTGATGCAACTTGATGAAGATCATAAAGATTATTGTATGATAGTCAATGTAGGGAATGATTTTTCCCATAAGTCTTGGGATGCTGACATACTTGGAGTTTCTCTCTCCCAGGTATGCCCATGAGTTTGACATGTTTGGAATTTATTTTCTTAAACTTTACTTTTAATTATGCATGTATTTGGTTTATATAGTTAGATGAGAAAATCAATCTCTACTAATTTATTAACATGTATTAGAAAAACAATTTTAATAGTCACTGTGTTTGCTGAAAGTTCACATTGAGTTAGGCATCAAGTGATATTTATATTAGCTTGCTCAAATTCCAAAAGAAAGTAATATTTGGACTACAATTTTATATTTGTGTATAAAGTAGATGGTTCAGAAAGTAGAAGCAACTTTATAAAAAGTAGAGGAAGGAACTTGTTATGCTTGTTTTTATTATTGTGTGATGATGTATTTGAGATTTCATAAATAAATGTAGTCTTTGACCAGGTGAAAATATGGTACATACAGAAATTTCAACTGATTAGGAGACACAGACATTTAAAACTTTACTAATTAGCGCCTCATTGCTGGGACAAAACAACTGACCAAAAGCAACTTATGAGATGAAAGGATTTATTTTAAGCTTACAGTTTCAAGGAGAAGCACCAACATGGTGGAGGAAGCTGGCTCAGTTCATCACATAGCTAAAGTAGAGAGAGAACAGCAAGCATAAGCTGGCTCTGAACACATAGAAGTCTGGAGTTCTCAACCCCAAATTCTGACTCCGAGCAATTTGCCTGCTATAGGAAGGCTATGTGCAACATTCATATTCCAGTCTGACCATCTCACAATTTAAATGCACTAAGTCCAACTTTGAAAGTCTCCATAATCTTTACAATAAAAACACTGTTCGAAGTTCAGAGTATCATCTGAGATTCAAGACAGTCTCTTACCTGTGAGCCCCAAATCAAAGCGATAGCTATAGACTTCTAACACATAATGGCACAGAGCAAACATTCCCATTGTAAAAAGAAGGAAAAATAAGAGACTGGACAAATGCAAGATCAATAACCAGCAAGGAAAACATCAAACCTCTGCATTTTTATATCTAGTCTTTGAGGACTGTGATGAAGTCTTTTGGCTCCCAAAGGCTTTAGCAACTGTTTGCCTCTTTGCTGTGCTGCTTGCTCTCAGGAAGATCCACCCAAGCCAGAGCTATCAGATTCCATGGCAGCCATTTCACAGTCCTGGCTTCTCCATACTCCTGGGGTCTCCATTGCTACCCCTGGGTTCTCTGCATAGCACCGTGAATGATCTTACAGAGATTCCATACAAATAATTCACCCCTGCTTCACATGATCACATTTCAGGAACTCCTGGAACCATGTACATCATATGGAACCCTTTCTTGTATTTCTCGTGTTTCCAAAATCAATACTAGGTAGCAGCAAAGCCAAATTTGTAAATCTAAGGTGGATAAAAGCTTAAACTTGAGGAGCAGGAAACAACTTTAACATTCTTCCTTCAGGTCTACTCTTCTCCAAAGAATTGTCTTCTTGGTAGCTTGAGCCTTCAGAGGGTTAGATTTTACCCTCAGAGAAACTTTCCCACTGTCTCAATGCAGAACAATAGGCCCATCTTTAATAGTGGTAATTTCTTCATTATTACAGCTTAAATGGCCTAAAACCAGTCTCTGTGCCAACACCTTTAAACTTGCTTACATTTCTTTCTTATGTCCATATTGTAGTTTTCATCTTTCTGCTCATACTGCCACCAACCACACCAGACCATAACTTTTAAATTCAATTTTGTTCAAATTTCAGTACATGGCCAGCCTTTCTGCCAGTAGCCCCAGTTCCAACAAAATTCTTTCCTTACCCTTTATAACTTCATAGCCCAAACCTTCACAGTTCTGCATGTAGGATTTTCAGGTTTTCACAGAAATAGCCTAACAAGCTCTGCTTACATCATTATAGAGCTTCTCCAGTCCAAAGTCCATATTCCTCCAGCAAACCTGTTCCAAATGATCAGATTCATTACAGCAGTGACTTCATTTCTTGGTTACATTTTTTCTGTACCAGTTAGCATCTCATTGCTGGCACAGAACACCTGACCAGAAGCAGCATATGGGATGAAAAGGTTTATTTCAGGCATACAGTTTCAATGGGAAGCTTCATCATCATAGAGGAAGCTGGCTTACATTCTCACATATCCACAGGAGAGAGAGAACAGCAAGAGCCAGTTTGTTGTCTCTTAACACTCAGTAGGGCTGGACTCAAGATCAACCCCCATTGATATCCTCCTCTAGCAGGGCTCCACCTGCTGAGAACTAAGAAAAAGGTTTAAACATAACACTTGGGGTTATGGGTACATTTACATTCAAATCACCACAATAACCATGAGTTTCACTTGAAAAAACATTGACATTATAAGATGGAGCTTTCAACATTGATTTCTATTCTCTTCTCCAAAGCTCTGCACCATCTGTTGCTACCAATGACCCCCAGCTCTCCAAAGGTTGCTTTGGTCTTGGCCCCTAACTCTGGGAAAAATAAATACAAACAAGAAAAAAAAAAAAAAAAACCTCTGCTAGTACCTACAATATTCAGTCAACCTCTTTTTTGCCGTGGGATCCTAGAATTTATTTTGATACTATATTTTTTATTTCGATAGCCTTGCAAAACTGATGTTTATGGATTAGCACAGATAAAAGAAAATTAAAACCTAGGTCTACATCACAGTTCTGTGACTATAAAGCTGATGCATTCCTCCATGTGTAGAAAATAAAATAGTGCAGCTTTTTACTTCCTGCCCTCTTGGAGTGTGTGTACAATCGTCATTATTTTAGAATGAGTAGGATACCTATAGGGAGATTTCTTTCCTTCCCCATGTCTAATTTTTTTTCAGATTATGGTTTATATCAGAAAACATTTCATTTGGTTTAGTGATATTTTTATGAGCTTGAGGTTTAGCCCCAGGCAAAGTACGAAATACTATTTTTTTTCCAGTCTTCCCACTTACTGTTCTATCCTTAACTTCCAGCCTGGACCTTGGCCTGACCCTTGTCTTTATCACTATCCTAGCAAATCATTGGTACCTTGCTAAACTGTTTGCAAATTTATGTTGTAGGAGTTGAGTAAAATCTCTGTGTTTTAAATCAGAGAAATGGCAATTTTTAAGTTTAGCTTAGCAAATACAAGGGGAATGCCTGGGGAGAGGAGAAAGAGTAACAGTATAGCACAATTTATAGAGAGCATATTCTCTCTTCTGTGGACACAGAAAGGCACAGAAGATCCTTAATGCAGCTATGCCTCTATAGGAATGTAAACAATCAGCATTGCAGAGATCCTGAATCAGTGCTTTAGATAAAGTACATTCCCCAGCAAGTGATGCCCTGACATGTCCAACTAGAACTCTCTAGCATGGGAGAGGACATTGCTCTCAGAAACTTGCTTTCTTTGTGTTGCATATCCATCACATGTAATCATAGAGTCTACTGAGTGGTGGGTATATAGAAAATACAGCATTGGGTACTTGTTCTTTAGGTAGATGATCTTCCAGGTTGAAGCCACTAAGTCTGTTATAAAACCAAATTATACATGTGTGGCATGGGGTTCATGAGCATTTTTATATTTTTGGCAGAATGAAAGATGGAAGTTGAAGATATTGTTACAAGAATTAGTATTCTCTACTAATGCACCAATATGATAATAATATTGATATATGGGAATTTTGGGGTGTCTCTGGAATCTTGACTTATAAATTCACAGAATGGAAATCCACAGACTAAAGGATAAACTTTATGAGTTTCATTATTTTATAGATAGAACTTAAGAGAATGTAAGAAGACAGAGTTTATGCCCAAGAAGGAACATTGAGTAGGGTTCCCATAAATAGAGAAGTTCAGAACTTAAGAAAAGGAAGAAATACAGAGCTTTTACCCAATTAAACAGGAGGGGGTTTGAGAAGCCTACCTAGAGAGCCAGCTTTTCTAGGTTTCGGATGGGGGCTGACTTTATCAGCCAGACAGGTTTCTGAGTGGTGGCTCAGAAATCTTAATCTTCCAAGAAGGGTGCAGCTTTCTCAGAAGGCGGCAATTTTCTCTTCTAGGGAGGGATTGGAGTTGAGATAAATGAGAAATATGTCTAGGGAGGGAACTTCTTACTTCAAGAAAAGTCTCAAGGATATTACATCTTACTTTTAAAGCCTTGTCACTCCTAAACAGCCTTCATATGGTCCCAGGATTCAGAGAACCTGGGCACAAAGCCTAACTCCACTAGTTGTGATCTACATAAAGATGATAAACTCACCGAATCTCCATGAATCTTGGTTTCCACATGTGTAATGTGAGACTAATAGTATTTGCTGAGAGGATTAAATGATTTAATGCATGCAAATATTAAGAATATTATCTGGCATACAATGAACACTCAGTAAACTTACACTGTAATTATTATCTTTTCATCTTAACCATATGTTGAGGAATCCTAAATCTTCAAGTGTAGAATGATCTCCTATAAGGAATGAGTAGTTGCGTATTAAATCCTTGCATTTATATGGCTCTTACTATATACTATCTCTTTATCTTCGCAGGCCTATTTGTCCCTTTCCAAAATCCTGTTACTGGATACTTCTTAGTACAGAGAGAAAAATCTCTATCTCAGAGTGCCCTAATATTTTCCCCACTTCAGCTTAGCTGTAACACTTCAGAGATAGATGCAACCTACCATAAAGCAGCCACCTTCATCCTCTTTGCATTGACTTGACTTTGAATATTATCTACAAATATTTTATTATTTTCTGATATTTCTGTTTTTGATCCAGTATTTCTGCCACTTTTCACTTTGAACACAAGGTGCCTGAAATACAGAAATCATTCTGCCCTTGCCCCATGTCTTTCATAAATAATTTCTGAAGGAGTAAGTCAGGTACATCAGGAAAGTAGAAGAGATTGGAGCAGTTATTCCACGAGAGCAAAGGAAGCTGCTCCCTTGCAAATTCAATGACTTTTGGCAACTAATTGCCTGCTATTGTGAGATTGTGATGACCCCTAGAGGCCCGTAGGTTAGAGGACTGGTCCCCAGAGTGGTGGCGGTGGAAGATATTGGAATCTTCAATGGATTAATTCATCTGGAAGGAGGCAGGCCCATCTATACAAGTAGGATTTAGTTCTTAAGTTTAAGCATTTAGCTTTAGTGAAAGATCTTTGGGATACTAGTAGCAGACCCTTAAGGAAGACAGTGGGAGCGCAGCCTCTCCTTTGCTTTCTGTGCTTCCTGTCCATTAGATGAGCAGTTTTGCTCCTTTGAATGATCCTACCACGATGTGCTATGATGCCATAAATAAAATCCAAGCATTCTTGGACTAGGACTTCCAAAATTATAAACCCTTTCTTTTAAAATTTTTTTTAATTTTTTTATTTTTTATTTATTTATTTATTTATTTATATTTTATTTTAATAATTTATTGCCCATAATGAGTTACAACATTTAGTGGGCAAACAATGAGTTGTTATCCCCAATTCCCCGCTGCCCTCCCCTCCCCACTCCGCTGGATAACCTCCTCCATGGGTCGTCTGGATCAGTCCTTGTGACAGGGGACCATGGATAGCCTAGTATTCAGCCAGGTTCTCCTGGCCGTGCCTCTGGATAATCTCCCCCACCGCGGCTCTTACAATCTTTCCGCCCCCTCTTCCGCACAGTTCCCTGAGTCGTGGTGGATGAGTATCAAGGCTGCTTTAAGGTTGTGATCTTAGGGGTCTTCGAGTCGAAATCGTTGGTTTCTGTCTCACTGGCTTATCCTGTGTTGATTTAATGGCTGTGGGTGTGGGCCCCTTGTTCATCCCGTCATTCTTTGCGGGGTTCCATTTGGGTCCTCCACGATATGACTGTGGTGGGTCCTCTCTTGCCAGAATCTCAGTTATCGGCAAAACCCTGTTACTGAAGAAACCACAGACTGCATCGATCAGCATCGAGAAACCCTTCAACGTCCGGAATGGTATCCAGCCCCCAGAAGGCAGTTAGTGTAGTGCTGGAAGGCACTGCACAGGCTGCCAGGGGAAACTGATCAACAACAGCTGGAGTAAACAGAGACGATTGACACGAAACACAATCTGCGGCCATG
>PVHP010046868.1:0-13159 GCA_004024765.1 Zapus hudsonius
TCTCTCTCATAAGTAAAAAATATTTTTTAAGAAGACATTTGGAAGATGTTCACCATTCTGAGAACAGATATATAAAGGGAACAAAGAGATTAAAAAACAAAAACAAAAACAAACCCGTGTGGTGGCTCATGCCTTTAATCCCAGCACCCTGAGACTACAGAGTGAATTCCAAGCCAGCCTGGACTAGAGCGAGACCCTACCTCGAAAAACAAACAAAACATCCTTAGGAGCTTCCAAGGATAAAGAAATTTGAAGATTAGTTGGTCAGCTTTCTAAGTAGTCCCAGGTCAGATTTTCCACCATTAGAGGCTCATTTCTTTGGATTAAGAAATGTCTTGAGTGGACCTTGCAAGCCTTAAGACTGGCCAGCCAGGCCAAATGTGCCAACTGGGGCAATAGTGGCACCAAATCTGTGGGGGAAACCAACTGCTCTCTAATTGGACTGGAGGCCTGTTCCATGAGAGGAAAAATATGCCTGGTACTGAAGACCTAGTCCAAAGCCTATGGTGGGGAGGTCATGAGCCCTAGGGAAGTAATGCCTGCTGTTGTCTGGCTAAAAATGCATGTATTATGCCCACCAAATTGCATTATAAGCACCCTTTTAAAAAAAATGAGCATACCCATATAATAATGCTACTCTCTCTTGTTTAGAGAAGCTTCTCTTTTTCAGACGGTGGTGACCACTGGGATAACTCAAAAGACACCACAGTGCTGAGAAGAAATGACAGTGGAGTGCTCAGCACTGGGACATCTCTGTCACACTTCCCAAGGCTCAGGGTCTATTGAGGAAGAGGTGGAGGAAAGATTGTAGGAGCCAAAGGAAGGGGAGGACTGCTTACAACGCGAACTTCCAGACACAAAATGGCCTTGATATTCATGACCTCACAGTGCCTGATAATACCTACACATAATGGGAGGAAAGAAAGGCAGTGAGGTCCTGTCACGATGTCCCTCAGTGGCATATGTATGTGTGTGTCGCGTGTGTCACTTGGGGAGTGTGTGCTCATGTGTGTAACAGAGGTTGATGGTTGGTGTCGTGAACCCAGAGCTCATCAGTCCGGCTAGTTTTAGCTACTTGTTCGAAGGCTCTGCCTGTCTGTCTCCCTAGTGCTGGGATTCTAGGCTCTTGCCACCATGCCTGGCATTTATGTGGGTGCTGGGGATCTGAACTCAGGCCCTCACACTTTACCATCTGGGCCATCGCCACGATCCCAGCTCTTCCCTCTTGGTTGGTCTGTGTGGCTTTCTGCTCCTTAACGTCACTGCTGAGTCCCTGCAGCCACCACATTCCATCCAGCCTCTCCCTCTGGGACCTCTGCATCCTGCCACGGTTGCCAGATTAAGTTGGCATTATGGAGATGGGCAAGCCACCTGGGTCCTAGGGTGACCTCTGAGCTGTGTGTCCACTGTCAACCCAGCTGTCTTGGCCTGCTCAGCTTCTCGTGTGACTGTCCCCTCACTCCTGGCCCCTGATGCTTGACAACCTTTCTGGGATTTGCGTCCAGGCCCTGTGGACCCCCAACTCTTCCAAGAAATCCTGTTCCTCAGCAGGTCGTTCTTTGCAGCTCTGCTTCTGTGCGTGGAGGTTCAGCTCTCTGCTGGTCACCTCTCTGCCTTTTCCTCACCCACTGCCTCACCTGGCCTGTCCCATCCCTTCTCAGCCTAGTGTCCCAGCTTCACATCCAGCCATCCCCTGAGGACTGAAATGAATACTCCATCCAGGACCATGCTGTTCAGAAGGCTGTGAGCCCACCTCTTCCCCTCATTGAGGCTGGAAGCTCTCCCCTGCACTGACACCTGGCCTTCGCCCGACCTCACTGGCAGGTCTGGGTGCCAGCCTGGGCCCTCCCTGGCTGGCCCATTCCCTGGCTGCTAGAGCCCAGGTTATGACATCTTTCCATTTTGAGAAGGCAAACCCAGTAGTGCCCACAGGCATGTGCACAGGCTAGCACACGCACACCCACCCTGGCCAGTGTCCTGACGCCTCACACGCTGGCCTTCAAATCTGCTTGTCTGGGTTTATTTTCCTTCCTCTAAATTCCCCTCGGGAACAAACACCCATCCTGTAGACCCGACCACCCTCTCCCCACCCTTCTCCCCTGTCTCTGCGGTGAATGAGAACAGCTTTCAGCAGAAGCCTGAATGAATGGGTCTCAGCCTCAGAGCCAGCAGGAGAGGAGGGGTGCTGAGGGGCCTTTGGGTTCTCGGGGTCACTTCTTAAAATCTCTTTGCACCCCCTGAAGCTTAGATTTCCCCCCCCCCTGTCTGGGAGCAACATGCACCCTCCTCTGCCCCCTCCCCTTTCAAGTTCATTTTGTTTGCTTTTTGGTCTCCTGCATTTTGTTTTCTGTTTTCTACAAGGGAGACTGAATTAAGGCCTCAGAAAAACAAGGCCTGGCTGCCAACTGGAAATGTTTGCTCTGGGGGCGAGTTGGGAGGCTGGCGTCAGGCGGGGCAAGATCCGTGCCAGTGGAATGCGATTTGGGGAGGAAGCTACAGGTCACTTCATTGCTGGCAGCCGGCCCGGGAGCAACTGGATACTTTCTGGGCTGTGTGTGCTCTGGAGCTAAGACTTCAGAGCCCCTGAGACATGGAGACAGAAGCATTAAGAACAAAGTAGATAAGGGGTGGGAAAATCAGAGAACCTGGGGTAAGCCTGGGTACAGCCATTTTGTTCCTCACTCACTGAGTCCCTCAGCTCAGAGAGGGGGCTCACTAATGGGCACGAGGGAGGGCCCTGCGACTTAAGAAACAAGGCTCCCAGTATAGAGCGCTCAATTGGCCTGGAAGTTTGCCAGAGTAGGATGCCTGGCTGGGGTGTTCAGGGAAGGCTTCCTGGAGGAGGTGTGTTAAGCTGGAACTACGAATAGAAAGGCAATATGTTCAACTCCTGTTAGTGGTGATCCTGCCCAAGTCTTTTCCGTCAGTGACCTCCTTAATCTTGTGTGTGTTGAGAGAGACAAGGTCTCAAGTAGCCCAGGTTGGCCTCATACTGTGTCTTTGAACTTCTGATCTTTCTGCCTCTACCTCATCAGTGCTGGGATAGGCACGCGCCAGCAGACCTGGTTTACGTGGCACTGGGGACGGAGCCCTAGGCTTTGTGCGTGCTAGGCAAGCGCCCTATCAACTGAGCTACAACCACAGTCCCGCTCTCCTTAACTATATATATTTTGGTTTTTCGAGGTAGGGTCTCGCTCTAGCCCAGGCTCACCTGGAATTCACTATGTAGTCTCAGGCTGAACTCACCGACATCCTCCCATCTCTGCCTCCCAAGTGCTGGGATTAAAGGAGGGGACTACCACGCTCAGTCCTGCTCTCTATCATTCTTATTACAACCTGTGAGGGTCAGGAATCTTCCAACTCTCATTAGGCAAATGAGGAAACTGAGTCCCAGAAAGCTCTGGAAACTGGGTCACTCTTCTGGCTTGTGAGTGATGAGCCAGACTTCACCTCTGAGCTGTCATTCTTCAAAGCCTGACTTCAGTAGGGGACAAGCTCCTCTCCCTGCCCCCCAGAAGGGGAGTTGTTCAACTCAGGGTGGGGACTATAGGGAACTAAGGTGACAGGGTGGATTTCCCAGGGGAACAAGTGTTTGGGGACCAGAGAGATAAATGACCTTCTTTCCTCCTTCCCAGGAGATGATGGTTGGGTCCCTGCACAATCACACTGCCTGGCCACCCTGCCAACACCCCGCCCCCTCCATATATTGTCAGCAGGCTCCCTCCGTGTGACAAGTTCTTGGCCACCAGACCTTCTCCCGGGGCGTCCTCAGAAGTTAACTGCTTTTCTGAGAAGTGCATGAAAACTTGGTGAATCAGAATGGCTTCATCCAGAGTGACCAGCCCCACCCTGGAGTCAGGGTCAGGAGCCCTGGATCTGCCTCGACCTCCTGGGTGAGGTCAAGTTAACCCTTTCCCTTCACAGACCTTAAGATCATAGTTCTAAGATGAGGCTCAGTCAGTAAAGTGCTTGCCTTGCTTGTAGCGTAAGAACCCGAGTTCAAGTCCCAGAACCCATTCAAAAAAGCCAAGCGCGGGGTGGGAAAGACGGCTCAGCAATTAAAGACGCTTGCTTGCAAAGCCTGTCAGCCTAGGTTGGCCTGGGTTCAATTCCCCAGTAGCTACAGGAAGCCAGATGTACACATGCATCTGGAGTTCATTTGCAGTGCCAAGAGGGCCTGGTGTGCCCATTTAGATTCTCTCTCTCTGTCTTTCTCCTCACAGATAAATAAATAAAACTACTTTTAAAAAAAGTCAATGGGCCAGGCGTGGTGGCGCACGCCTTTAATCCCAGCACTCGGGAGGCAGAGGTAGGAGGATTGCCGTGAGTTCAAGGCCACTCTGAGAACATAGTGAATTCCAGGTCAGCCTGGACTAGAGCGAGACCTTACCTCGAAAAACCAAAAAAAAAGAGGGCTGGAGAGATGGCTCAGCGGTTAAGGTGCTTGCTTGCAAAGCCCAACACAGCCTGGGTTCGATTCCCCAGTACCCACGTAAAGCCAGATGCACAAAGTGGTGCATGTGTCTGGAGTTCCTTCGCAGTGGCTGGAGGCCCTGGTGCGCCCATTCTCTTTCTCTCCTTGCAAATAAATAAATGAAAAGTCAAGTGTGGTATGGGCATGTAATAATGCCAGTTCTAAGGAGGAGGAGACATGCGGATCCCAGGGGCTTGTGGGTCACCCAATCTAGGTTAATTGGTGAGCTCCAGGCCAAAGAGAGACCCTCTCTTCAAAAAGATGGAGCACATCTAAGGAAAGACACCCGAGGCTGACCTTTGGCTCCATGAACATGCACACACAAACACACTATATACAATAAGTAAATAATAACTAAATAAAACGAGTGGCTGGGATGGTGCCTTGAGCCATGGAGCCGATCAGCAGGTGTGCTAGGGTTAAGAAGGCTGTGTCCAGCACATCACAGAAGGATTCGATGCCCGGGCGAGCAAGGTCAGGTTCAAGTGAAGAAGGAGATAAGAAAGGCTGGGAGGCAGGAGGAGACGGGCAAAGGAGATGCGGCCAAGGTCAGCGTGGTTAGTTAGGTCAGCTCGACCCAAGAACTGGAGTAGTCATGCGTCTAATTACAACTCCATTGACCCCTTGGGACCCTGCACCCAAATACTTAGCCTCCAAACTGACAACTAGTGTGGGGTAGAGCGGTCCAAGGGTCACCAGGGCCACCACGTGACCGCATTGGTTGACGTGACTAGCTAATTCCAGGACAGAGCTGGTCCTACCAATTCCTCAGGAAACAATGAATGGAATTCATTAAGACCATTTTCTTGGCTTCTTGGAGACCAAAGCCAGGCATCACATACCAACAGCAACCAGCTTCCTGGGAATGCCATGACCATGGACATTGGGACTCAGTCTTCCCCATCAGTGAAATGGGAGGCTTGGACGGGCAGGCGTGGCAAACAGACTCTAATTAATCAGTCACAGCCGTGGTCCCCAAGGGACCCTAGGATGGCCTCAGGATACTTTCAACACAGGGCTCCAGGCTGCTCTAACAATCAATTAAATTAGATTTGGCATGCGTGATAAAAAGCATTTGTCCTTGGGACTTCCAGGATGGCCAAAGTCTCCATCCAGCTGTGCTGATCTAGGATCACAACCCAGAACCCACCAGGTCTCCAGCTGTCCCCGGGGCTTCCAGGGCCTGTCGAGAGGCCTTCACATTGGTGCCTTATTAATTTTCCTCACTGCTAATAAATGTAGATTGCGTCAGCAGCTCCCTTCTGCCCCCTCAAGTTCTCTGACTGCCGCCACCAGCAGGAACTTTTTTCAGAGCTGTAAAAATAGCTTTTTCTTTTTCTTTTAAGAAGCCTGAGCTGAAGAAGCAGCCAAGGGATTTTTTTCCCCTCTCTTTCTCTTCAGATGGATTTGGGGGAGATGCACAGCGAAGACTTCACAATGAAAGAATGTGCTCTTTGGGGAGTTGAAAGTTGTTTGCCTGAAAAAAACTGAAGATGACAAAGATGGAACTGTCACATTATAGCTGTATCCAGCCTCAGAGCACATCTGTGGGGACGTCTAACCACTCCCTTGGGACAGTGGCTTAAGCTGGGCTCCTTAGACTGTTGACAACTAGGTCCCCTTGCGCTTGCTAACCATCTTTCTGCTGGCTGATCCACGGGGCTTCCAGTGGCTCCAGCCATCAAGCTTTCCCCACCTGCAGGGGCTCTGGGGGCGTCTTCCATCTCCCCAGCCCCGTGAGGGGAGCGTTCATGTCTCCTCACTGCTGTGCTCTGGGCTCCAACTGTCTCTCCATTTCCAGAAGAGCTGAGGTTCAGGTGGAGGTGGAGAGGCATTCAGGGATAAGGTGAGGCTGGGGGGAGCAGGGGGGGCCCAGGGGCTGAAGGGTACAGACTTGATCCTGGAAAGGATGCCCTGTAGCCTGCGAGGCTCCCATGGCGGGCAACTCGGAGTCTAGCCCAGAGTCCTTGACTTGAGTGGCCATACCCTGTCCTGAGAAGAAACCCAGATTTGAGCTATACTGTTTATGCCCTCTGTCATGGTTTGATCCAGGTGCCCCCCACAAACAAATGAATGTGTTCTGAGTGATCGATCCTCAGCTGATGGCAGTTTGGGTTTTACAACTTCACTAGAGCTGTGTTGTTGGGGGCAGGCTTATGGGGGTTATAAGCCAGCTTCCCCTTGCCAGAGTTTGGCACACCTTCCTGCCGCTGTTTGCAGTGCTGTGGTGGAGGTGATGTCCAGCCCTCTGCTCATGCCATCGTTTTCCCTGCCAGGATGGAGTCTCCCCTTGAGCCTAATAAACCCATTCATCCACAAGCCGCTTTTGTTTGGGTTCTTTCTGAGCAGCAACTAGAAAGCTGACCACAACACCCTCCTTCCTTCCTTTCCTCTTTCCTTCCTTCTTTCTTCTTTCCTTCTTCGCTCCTTTCCTTTCTCCCTCCCTTCCTTTCTCCCTTCCTTCCCTCCTTCCCTCCTTTCTTTCTTTCTTTCTTTCTTTCTTTCTTTCTTTCTTTCTTTCTTTCTTTCTTTCTTTCTTTCTTTCTTTCTTTCTTTCTTCTTCCTCCCTCCCTTCCTTCTTTCCTTCCTTTCTTCCTTCTTTCCTTTTACTTACTATTTTGGTTTTTTTGAGGTAGGCTGACCTGGAATTCACTATGTGGTCTCAGGCTGGCCTGGAATTCAAGGTGATCGTCTTACCTGTACCATTCCTGGGAATAAAAGCGAGCCTGCCTTTTCTTCCCTTTAAATGTGTGTGTGTGTGTGTGTGTGTGTGTGTGTGTGTGTGTGTGTGTGTGTTTTCAGGAGCCCACGTGTGAAGGTGTCTGTACATGTGCTATGTGTGTATAGAGGCCAGAGGACAACCTCAGTTGTCATTCTAGAAATGACATGTCCCTTTTGTAAGACAGGTCTCAATGTTTTGGAGCTCCACAGATCCTCCTGTCGCCGCCTCTCCAGAGCTGGGATTATAAGAACATGTCATTAGTGCCTGGCTTTTATTTTATTTTTAATTTTTATGTATTTGTTTATTTTTTGCAAGCAGAGAGAGAAAGAGAGAGCATAGCCATGCCAGGGCCTCTAGCTGCTTCGAACAAACTCCAGATGTGTGCACCACTCTGTGTATCTGGGTACTGAGGAATCGAACTCGGGTCCTTAGGCTTTGCAGGCAAACACCTTAACCTCCGAGCCATCATATCTCCAGCCCCCCATTTTTAAGTGGGCTCAAACTCAAGTCCTCATTCTTGCATACTTTCCTGACTAAGTGAGCTCCTCTGCCCCCTGCTTTTCTTTCTCATATAACTACAAACCCACAGCATATTAATAAAGGAACACCAACTTGGTCAAAATCCCCATGATTTTGATTAAGTTGCCGTGATGGGCAATCCAGTGTGAACTGGTGGACACACAGGAGGAACAGAGAGCTTGCAGGAGACCCCAGGCCTTCCAGTGTGCGGCCAGCAAAGCCTCCCCACCAGGAGCCCCTAGAAGAGAACCGTGGAGGTCAGAGGAGGAAGCAGGTAGAGCAGGAGTCTTAGCTGCTTTGTGGTTCCTAGGTGTCCTCTGGGGACACATGGGCTCAGCAGTGGCCCCTGTGCTGGCCTTGGGCAGAGCTCTCTGAGGCCAAAGTCATCCCTCCACCTTAGCTGACCATCTCACCTGCCCATGGGGACCTCATGCACGTTGCTACTCTGGGCAGTGCCTCTCTGAGTGGGGGAGCCAATGGCTCATGGATGTGATGAACAAGAAAGCATACCGGAGGGGGTCAGTAGTCAGAAAGGGCCGAGACTTAACTGCAAAGGTGGAGGGGAAGGAGCCAGCCATGGGCATCAGTTCCCAGGGATCAATCCTACCTCCTTTCTGTCTGCTTAAATGCTCCCTCTAGCTGGGCATGGTGGGCACACCTTTAATCCCAGGCAGTGGTAGGAGGATTGCCTTGAGTTCAAGGCCAGGCTGGGACTACATAGTGAGTTCCAGGTCAGCCTGAGCTAGAGTGAGACCCTAGCTCAACCCCCCCCCCCCAAAAAAAAAATAGAAGATGACTTTTTGGAAAGAAGGGATTCAGTGGAGAGGAAAGGGGAGGGGGTGTGAGGGGGTTTAATCATGGTATATTGTGTATAATTATAGAGGTCACCAAGAAAAGGTACATGCTTCCTGGAAGAAAGGGCATTTTTGTCGTCGTTTATCTGATTTTGGGGGAGGTCCATGATTTTCCAATGACAAAAGTGCCTCTTCTTCCAGGAAGCATTCCAGAGGCACACTGTGTCCCACACGTTCTGAGGGGGACACCATGTCTCTTCCCACCAGAAGGGCAGCTTCTCGAGGGCAGGGGTGTTTCTCTGTTTGCTGATGTAACCCCAGCTTCAGGAGGGGTTCTGTGGGTGACAGGCACAAAGTGGACCAGATGGGGATGACTTGTCCTTAGCACGTGGGTTCCTAACGGTAAGAAGCTCAGGCTCCTCTCCTAACCAGCGTCGTCATCATGTCATTTGGTGCTGCACCTGCCCAAGGTAAGAATGATTGTTGATTGGAACCATTGCCTCCTGCTCAGTTTACCGGACTCCCAGAAGGCCCTGGGGCCATCACTCCGCTTTCCACATGGCCTCTCTCTGTGATAGAGTCACTGGGACATCTCACTTGGCAGCTAAGGGCTCCAAATGACGAGAAGCTGAAAAGACCAGTCCTTGAAAAGCAGAGAGTCATTTCCATGGACCCCGTTCACAAAAGCAACAACAGAGGAGTCCAGATTCCCGGCCCCACCTCTCCGCGCATACAGACAGGGAGGGGATGGATGGAAGCCCTTGACACATCGCAGCCAAAGGAAGTTTCTGGGAGGTTTCAAGCAGAGAGGTGACATGATATGTCCTACATTTTAACAGTAGTCCTCCTCCTCCTCTCCTTCCTCCAATCTCCTCCCCCACTCTATGAATCAAACCTGGAACCTTGTGCGTGATGCAAAGCAAATACTCTACCACTGAGCTACATCTCAGCCCTGCTCTTTCTTAACCCCCTCCTGATGTTTTAAAAATATTTTTATTATTGGGCTGGAGAGATGCCTCCAGTGCCTAAGGCCCCGGGTTCAATTCCCCAGGACCCACATAAGCCAGACCCACAAGGTGGTGGCCCTGGTGCTTGCTCTCTCTCCTCCCTCTCTCTCTCTCTCTCTCTCTCTCTCTCTCTCTCTCTCTCTCTCTGCTTGAAAATGAATAAATAAGATATTAAAAATATATTTTTATTTATTTGCAAGCAGAGAGAGGAAGACACAGAGAGAATGGGTGCTCCAGAGCACCTTTCCTCTGACCACGAGGGCCAGGACTAAGCCTCACCCTAAGCGGCTGCCCTCTTCCACTCCACGAAGGGTAGACAAGTGCTCAGAGCAGACAGGGAGCGAGTCTAGGGCCACGGCACCCAACATAGATCCGTCCAATCAGAGGGAGCGCTAGAGCCTGCAGAGCCTTTGTCCACTCTGAGTTCCAAGATTCTCTTAGTTTTCCACAGTTCGTACGGCCACTTGGATGGAGGAAGGTTAAGGGAAGACCAGAGTGAAAAAAACGGAAAACAACTCCTGTCTGGACATCTCCAATGGACCCACTGTTCTGATGGCTAATGGCTTCAGTGTTGGTACCCTGGCCGAAGGCAGGGAGAGGCTTTAGTGGCCCCAAGGTTGGCCCTAACTTTTCTTCTCTGACCTAGCCGGTCCCATGCAGGAAGACCATGGGCACAACTCCAGAGGGCGCTGTTTCCATCGAGTTCTGTTTGCACCTGGCGATCTAATGCCCATTTTCCCCTCCTTCCTCTCACGGGTGCACAGCCATGTCGGAACAGTCAGAAATAGACTCGGGGTCAGGAACGTAGAGCTTCCTGCAGCAGCAGGTATACTGATCCCCAAGAACACAGGCACCCCTGGGCCCCCCCACCCTGCTCAGCCTGACCTGTCCTTACAGAAGGTGTGTGTGTGTCTGTACCAAGGAACTGCGGGCCAGATTCCATCAGCTATGCAATCAGAGCACAATATATGGATTCCAGAATCCAGGTTCTGTGGGACTAAGACTCTGAGGACCCCATCTCTGAAGGAGTCAGGTGGACATTAGGCTAGTGACTCCAGCTTCCTCCAAAGCTTTGGAGTGTAAGCAGAGAGCCACCTGTCAGAGATCGGCCTCACAGGTGGCCCAGTCCCTTACCTCTGGCCCTCAGGAGGCAGGGACGCACAATAGTTCAAAGCTTAGGTTTTGAGATCAGTTGGCCTCAGTTCAAATATTCCATTCCTTTTTCGATTCCCTTGTCTTCCTCTAGGGCCCTTAGCTTTCTTGTCTGGGCAATAGCTGTGCCTCTGTGGGTTGTTATTAGAATGGTGAAGCTGAGCTCATAGTTAGTTCACCTCCTGCACCTGGAGGTGGTCTAAGAGCTAAGCAGCTGCATTCCCTTCTTTTCTGTCTTCACTTCTGTTCCCTGGAGCAGCTCTCTAGGGGATAAGGAACCTTCCAGAACAGCTGTTATGATCTTCCTGAATAACCTCAAAAAAATGAACTCATCCGGGCGTGGTAGCTCAGCCTTCAACCCCAGCACTTGGGAGACAGAGGTAGGAGGATCTCCATGAGTTTGAGGTCACCCTGAGACTACATAGTGAATTCCAGGTCTGCTTGGACTAGAACGAGACCCTACCTTGAAAAACTGAAAGAAAAGAAAGTGAAGTCCCAGGGGCAAGGTGTTAATAGAGGGCACAGATGACTTTCTTGGGGGTATTTACATTGTCTTATTCAAAGCAAAGGATGGGGACAATGGAGAGACTTTTATCCTGGCAACTTTATGAATTCCTGAAGTCCCGAGTCCTGTGATGCTGTGCAGAAGAAGCTGTCTACCACCAGAGGGCGCTGCCCAGCTGCTCTCGGTGCCATTCTAAAGGCCGCTGAGCCACCCAGGCTCTAGTGGTGTGGGCAGCCAGCGTGAAGCTGTGTGCCTGGCAGACTGGGAATGAAAATCAGCGACCCTTACCATCATTGGGCTCCTTACACGACTTCAGTTCCCTCAGCATTCCGACAGAGGAATGGGCCAATGATCGATCAGATACAGAAGCGATGTTTGCCTGTTGCCAAGTCCAAGTCCAAGGCCTCCACTTGACCACAGGGTGAGGGAGGGCAGGATGAAGGCAACACAGCTGCCATTCGCATCTACATCCTCTCCTGCCTCCTTCCCGGTGGGATGACGGTGGTCTCCCCCTGCATTTCGGGGTATCAGGAAAGAGTAGCGGTCACCTTGAGTGGAGCCTTCCACACTCAACCAAGACATGCTTTTCCTGGACACAGTCACCTGTCCTCTTTAGAAATGATGCTCCATCGTGTGGAAACTTTCCACACAGCCCAGATAGCCATGGGCCCTCCAGTCTACTCCCTGCTTGGCTCTGGGGGCCAGGAAGTGAGCTCCAAGGGGCCTGGCGGCTACAATGACCCTGGATGTCCCGGGCTGGGCACAGTTCACTCCCCTCCATATTGTTGAAGCCTGCTCCCATCACCCCCTTCTCACAGAGGAGGAAACAGCACCCTGGCAGTGCAGGAAGGGGGATCTCTGTGGCACACTAGCTGGGTGACCAAGTAGTGGGTGAACTGGAGTCTTAGCCATTTGTTTGGGATTTTGGTCTCCAGGCAAGAATGCAAAAGATGCCAGATGGTGGTTTTCTGGCAAAGGCTTCCTGGACATTAACTCAGGGAGACAGAGGAAGGAAAGGGCCACATCTCAGTAGCTCGGAACAGGTCACCCCAAGACATTCTCTGCTGCAGATGGGGCTCCAGACAAACCTATTCATCTTTTCTCTGGAAATTCTGGAAGCAACCGAGTGCCTGGGGAGTTGACGCTACTTCTTGGCACGTGACAAGCTTGCCCTCGATGCCAGGCTCTGAGTTCAATTAATCTTCATCACCACCACCTCGGGAGAAAGGTGTGATTATGAACCCCTCACAGCCACAAGGAAAGTGAGGCGCAGAGGTCATTAGTGGTAGGGCTGGGGTTTGAACCCAGGAAATCTGCATCCTTGAGGGGCAGTTCTGCCTGGTTAATAACAATCAACACTGTTCCATTAATCTGGCATCTCCTGTGCGCCTGGTGCTTTAAGTCCTCACAGCCCCACTGTCACAGGCGCGGATATTCTCCACATTTCTCATTTCATAGATGAGTAAATCTGGGCTTAGCAGGGCGCCTGGGGTGAGAGGATTTCAGATCCTCACAGATGTTAGGTCGGTTCAATCGAAAGCTTCCACTCTCCTCTGCCTCCTGCAGACTTTGGAAAAGCACACCCTTTTTTTGGGGGGGAACCTCAGTTTCTCAATGTGTATCTCTATTGCTCCTGGATGCTCCGCTTTAGCCGGAGAAAGCAGCGAGCGTGGAGGGAGAGAGGTTAGGGGCGGGGGGTCCTTGCTTGCTGTAGGGGTGCTAACAGCTCTGATGATCCTTCTCTTCCCCCCTGACCCCCTCCCCGCCCCCCCAAAGACGGCGCAGCCCCGCGATTTCTCTCTGGCTAGATAAGAAGCTGCAGATGGGGAAAGGTCTGCGCCCCGTGGCCCAGGGGCCTGGGGCTGGGAAGGGCTGGAGCGCTCAGCAGCCACGTGCTGGAATGGGGGCGGTGGGAGGAGGCGCGCCCCCAACTTGAGTCGGGGGCGGGGAGGGCGCCCGGGAGGAGGCAGGTTCGGGCAGAAGGGG
>PVHP010046869.1:0-13116 GCA_004024765.1 Zapus hudsonius
GGGGGGGGGGGGTGAGGAGACGTGAGCAGCCTTACAGCAGGGCCCGGCATGAGAAGGCCCGGTGACCTGTGGACAGTGACCGGACTGGGCAGGGCTGGGTGGGGCGGTGACCAGCCATGTTGCTATGCCCAATGTTTTGAGGAAACAAGCGATATAAGTGATGAGGTGTGAATTTTTGGTATATTTGACCTTAAAAAATTTTTTTTCCAAGTAGGGTCTCACTCTAGTCCTGGCTGACCTGGCACTCACTCTGTAGTGCCAGGCTGGCCTTGAACTCACACTGATTCTCCTACCTCTGGGATTAAAGGTGTGTACCACTATGCCTGGTCAACCTTGCTTATTTATTATTTTTTGAAAGAGAAAGAGAGAGGGAATATGGGTGCACCAGGACCACTTACCGCTTCAAACAAACTCCAGACGCATGAGCAACTCTGTGCATCTGGCTTTACGTGGGTACTGGAAAACTGAACCTGAGCCAGCAGGCTTTGTAAGCAAGTGCCTGTAACTGCTGAGCCATCTCCCCAGCTCCTCTTGTTTCCCCCTTATCTGAGGTAGGGTCTTGCTCTAGCCCAGGCGGACCTGGAATTCACTCTGTAGTCCCAGGCTGGCCTTGAACTCACAGGATCCTCGTACCTTGGCCTCCTGAGTGCTGGGACTAAAGGCGTGTGCCACCATGCCTGGCCCTTTTTTTTTTTAACATTTTTATTTGCAAGCAGAGAGAAAGAGCGAGGAGAGACAAAGAGAACGGGCATGCCAGGGCCTCCAGCCACTGCAAACATTTTCCAGATGTTTTTTCCACTTTGTGCATTTGGCTTTATGTGGGTATTAGGGAATGGATCCTGAGATTTTAGGTTTTGCAGGCAAACAACTTAATCTCTGAGCCATCTCTCCATTCCAGGGAAGCTTCTCCTCCTCTCCCTCTTTTCTTCTTTTTTTGGGGGGAAGAGGAAGAGGTTTCGAGGTAGGGTCTCGCCCTAGCCCAGACTGATGTGGAATTCACTTTTTAGTCTCAGGGTGGCCTTGAATTCATGGTGATCCTCCTACCTCAGCCTCCCAAGTGCTGGGATTAAAGGCATGTGCCACCATGCCCAGAAAAGCTTCTTTTAAAAAAAAATCTCTATTTATGAGAGAGAGAGAGAATGGTTGCACCAGGGCCTCTAGCCACTGCAATGAAATCTAGATGCAGGTTCCACTTCGTGCATCTGGCTTTCTGTGGTGTTGTGGTCAGCCACACGCCGCTGGGATGAATCTCCAAACCAGGCACAGTTTGCGAGAGGAAAGGATTTATTGAAGCTACAGATCCAGGGGAAGTTCCATAACAGCAAAAGAGACTGGCCCCTTTCACAGGTCAAAGCAGAGAGAGAAACCCATCACCAATACCACACACACATAAGCAAAACAGGTAGGGGGAGAAGATTTTCTCTCCCTTTATAGAGCCTTAGGGTGGGGTCTTGCAACCCTATCCCAGACTTAATGGCTTCCTGAGTCTCTGGAATTTCCTTCCTGCACTGCCCACACAGGAAAGGATGTTTACTTCTAGCTTCTTTACAACCTACCCCTTGCTGAGAGACTGTCTTCCTATGAATAGCCTCAGAGACCCACCCAAGATAATTAAAAAGATAAGTTGACAACAAAACCTAACGGTCACAGGTGGGTACCGGAGAATTGAACCTGGGTCATCAGGCTTTGCAGCAGTGGCTTTTAACTGCTGAGCCGCCTCTCCAGCCCAAGGACACTTCCAGTGGGTGTCTGGTATTGTGAGACTGGCAATCAGTCAAGCTGCTGAGAAGCAGCTGCTGTGCCTAGAGGCCCAGCGCCCACAAGTGGAAGAGAAAGCCATCCACGTCACCCTCTGGGCTCAGGGAACATGGAAAGCCAAGGAAGGGGTTGAGTTCTGTGTGGCTATTTCCTCCGAATTGAAACCCTTCTTCCCAGCAGGAGGGAGGCTCCCAGACCTACACAGGTCAGGAAGCTTAGAAAGTTACAAGCTGCACACAGCCCCTCTCCACAGTTGTACACGCAGTAGAGGGGACGGCTGCCTGCAGATCGGGCAGTGAGCTCCGAGTGTCACCACGGGGCAGGCTGTCCAGAGACACAGCTGTCCCATCAGCGGCTCCTGGGAGTAACCCCTCACCCAGGCTCTAGTTCAAGAAGGTAATTGGTTCACCAAGCGAGACCACTTCTTTGATTGGCCACCAGTGCCCTGAATGGGGTGGATAGACGTGTCCACATCTCCCCAGGAAAAGCCACACTGTGGGGACTCCACATGACCTGGCTGGGACAGTGGCCACCGTTCTCTGTGGCCCGGCTTTGAATCCCATCCTGGCAGATCCCCGTCCTCCAGGCTGGCCCTCTAGGAATAACTGCGCCTGACCACACATCCACAATCCGGCCAGCCACTGTGCCGTGTGCGGGCCGTCCTGGACACTTAGGGGCGGATCTGAAGTTGGGTAGCCAGTCTGTCAACCCTGCCCTGTCCAGGAAGGAAGATGAGGCGTGGCCGGTCTGGTGGTTAGCTCAGGGGCCTTCCAAGCAGTTGACCCAGGCTGGACACTTCCTTTTCATAGTCTTCCAGGAGTCAACTGAATAGCATTGCCATTTAATGACTTTAAATCAGGCCAGGCGTGGTGGTGCACGCCTTTAGTCCCGGCACACGGGAGCTGGGGGGGGGGGAGGGGAATAGTGATTTTTTTTTTGAGGTAGGGTCTCACTCCTGATGATCCTCCTACCTCAGCCTCCCAAATGCTGGGACTAAAGATGTATGCCACCAGGCCTAGTTAAAAATCACCTTTAGGGATGGAGAGATGGCTCAGCAGGTAAGGCACTTGCCTCCAATGCCTAAGGCCCCAGGTTCAATTCCCCAGTACCCACATAAGCCAGACCAACAAATTGGTGGCCCTGGTGTGCGCTCTCTCTCTCTCTCTCTCTCTCTCTCTCTCTGTATCTCTCTGCTTGAAAATGAATAAATAAAATAAAATAAAGAAGTTTCTTTAAAAAAATCACCTTTAAAGTTAAATATAATCTTATAGAGTTGAGAGGCTGGCTCAGCGGTCATAAAATCATCATGGGAAAAATAAAGAACAAAAGAGACAAGGGCAGGAAGAGGGGAGGGAAAGAGGACAGGGTTGGATCGTGTATCAGCACTCTGCGTGGTTTTGCGGGTCCTTTGTAGGCTGGCTTGGGGCTTCGAATAGAGCTCTGTCCGTCCGTCCGGGTGGAGGCGTCCTCAGGACAGTTAGACACGGAGAGGACAGGAACAGTGTCCAGGTTTGAGGTGGACAAAGAGCCGTATCTGCTCGTGGTGACACACTCTTTCTATGGACAGACCTAAGGACAGGTCAGCAGAGGCAGGACACAAGAGCAGCCTCCAGGGCTCCGCTGCACTTCCACACACTGGATGGGCCGCAGTGACAATTAAGGAAACATTTACCCAGAGAGCATCAGGAGACCAGGGCTGGCCATGCAGCTCTAGCCCGGACAGCTCAGAAGCCGAGGTGGGCTCCTGTCCCCCAGCCAGCCTCTGGCTGACCCAGGGAAGCTTGCGAAGGAGCGGCGGATAGAAATGAGAAGTCACAGTCAGGCGGAAGGCAAGCGGGGACCTGGAAGTTTTCCTCTGACCTCCACACACACCCCCGCACTGAATCAATAAAAACCTAGTAATACGTTTAAAAAATGTTTAATTTGTTTGTTTAAGAGAGAGAAGGTCCAGCATGGTGGCGCACGCCTTTAATCCCAGCACTCGGGAGGCAGAGGTAGGAGGATCGCTGTGAGTTCAAAACCACCCTGAGACTACAGAGTGAATTCCAGGCCAGCCTGGGCCAGAGTGAGACCCTACCTCGAAAAACAAACAAATAAATAAACAAATTAAATAAGAGAGAGAGAAAATGAGTGCGCCAGAGCCTCTTGCCATTGCAAAGGAACTCCAGCTGCGTGTGCCACCTTGTGCATCTAGCTTTATGTGGGTCCTGGGGAACCGACCCCAGGCCATCGGGCTTTGCAAGCAAACACCTTTAACTACTGAGTCACCTCTCCAGGCCCCTAGTAATAAATTTAACAAAAGAAGTACAAAATTTATATTCTGAAAAAGATAAAACTTTTGAAAGAAATTTAAAGAGACCTAAATATGAAAAGGCATTCTGTACTTGTGGTGTGAAGACTTGCAAGAAAATATTTCTGGGCTGGAGAGATGGCTCAGCGGTTAAAGTGCTTGCCTGCAAAGCCTAAGGACCGGAGCTTGGTGCCCCAGTACCACGTAAAGCCAGATGCACAGAGGGGTGCGTGCATCTGGAGTTCATTTGCAGTGGCTGAAGGTCCTGGCATGCCCATCTCTCTCTGTCTCTTTTATCTCTGTCTCTGCTTGCAAACAAATATTTTTAAAAAGAAAACATTTCTGGAGAGATGGCTCAGCTTGCTTCCAGAACCTAACTACCTGAGTTCAATTCCCCACGTAAGCCAAATGTACAAAGTGGTGCATGCATCTGGAGTTCATTTGCAGTGGCTGGAGGTCCTGGTGTGCCCACACTCACTCATTCTCTCTGCTTGCAAATCAATAAATATTTTAAAAAAGAAAACAAGGATAGATGAGAGAGAGAGAGAGAGAGAGAGAGAGAGAGAGAGAGAGAGAGAGAGAGAGAGAGAGAGAGAGAATGGGCATGCCAGGGCTACCTGCCTCTGCAATCAAATTCCACACACATATACCACTTTATATGCGGCCTTATGTGGGTCCTGGGGACTTGAACCCGGGTTTCAGGGTTTACAAGCCAGTGCTGCGCCATCTCCCCAGCCCCCAGGATGACTTTTAATGCTGCTTGGATGGCAGGGCTCCCAGACGATCTACAGATTTAATGCAGTCCTTGTCAGAGTCCCATCTGGCTTCTTTGCGGAAATTGAAAAGCTTATCCTAAAATTCACATGGAAATTTAAGGGACCCAAAATAGCCAACACAACCTCATAAAAGAGGAACAAAGTTGGAGGGCATTTCAACGTGTGCTGCAGTTACTGTGTGCCTGAGGGCGAAACTGACCCACACGGACTTGTGACTCCCAAAGTGATTCAATGGTTGCCTGTTTCTCCGACAGAGGTGCCACGGAGCCCTTCCTGCTTCAGCCTTCCTGTCCTGGAGCCACCTGAACAATGGTCCTGTGATAATAGAACGTCCATTTGCAAAAGAATGAAGTCAGACCTGCCCAACCTCAAAAAACCAAGAGAGAAGCGGGGCGTGGTGGCGCACGCCTTTAATCCCAGCACTCGGGAGGCAGAGGTAGGAGGATCACCATGAGTTCAAGGCCACCCTGAGACTACAGAGTGAATTCCAGGTCAGCCTGGGCTAGAGCGAGACCCTACCTCGGAAAAACCAAAAAAAAAAAAAAAAAAAAAAAAAAAAAAAAAAAAAAAAAAAAAAAAAAAAAGAGAGAGAGAGAGAGAGAGAGAGAGAGAGAGAGAGAGAGAGAGAGAGAGAGAGGAGAACCATAGCACAGAAATTTATGATCTCGGGTTAGGCAAAGGTTTCTTAACTATGATACCAAAAGTAAAAGCAACTGAAGAAAATAAAAATTTGATTTTTTCTAGGCAAGGTCTCGCTTTAGCCCAGGTTGACCTGGAACTTACTCTGTAGCCTCAGGCTGGCCTTGAACTCATGGAGATCCTCCTATCTCTGCCTCCTGAGTGCTGGGATTAAAGGTATGAACCACTGTGCCTGGTAAAACAGTTTTTAAAATTCAGCCCTAGGGGTGCCATGAGGAGTCAGTATTCCTAGGTATTGTTTTTTTTTGTAGTGCTGGGGATCAAACCTAGGTTTCTACTGTTGAGCTATATGCTCACCCCTTGTTTTTTAAATTTATTTGCAAGCAGGAAGAAAAAGAATGGGTGCACCTGCCACTGCAAGCGAACTTCAAATGCACCACTTTGTGCATCTGGCTTTACGAGGGTCCTGGGGAATTGAACCTGGGCTTTGCAAGCAAGTGCCTTTAACCACTAGCCATCTTCTCAGGCCCCCCTTAAAAAAATAATGAGGTCTCCTAGTATAGTCCAGGCTGGCCTTGAACTTAGTATGTAATGCAGGCTGGAATTTGTGCTCCTCCTGCCTCAGACTCCCGAGTGCTGAGATTACCACCATGCTGGGTTTAGACCTACACAAGACGACCTTTAGGGCCGGAAGAGGTTTCTCGTGGAGGAAGGGAGACACCAGGGGGTCCATCTCTTCCCTTCCCGGAGCGAGGGTCCCGGGCTCCTTGCCTCACCCCTCCAGAGCACCACCTTCCCACCGAGGCGGCCTCAGGGTCCCAGGCAGCCTGCAGACCGAGCCGGCACCTTCTCCCAGCACCTGCTTGAGGCGGATTCTCAAGGAGCCCGATGCTCTCGAAGCGGCTCCTGGTCCTGCAGAGCCTCGGCCGCCACCCACTGCCACAGCCCAACCTCCTGCACTGCTCCCAGGTGACACCCACGGAGAAGGAAGTCAGGCTAGCCCGCTGGGCGCAGCCGAGGAGGGCAGCCTGGGCTACAGAGCAAGTCTCGGTTCGGCTTCCTGCTCTCGGCGGCTGTGGGATGAGGGTCGGGCTGCGCCAGGTGAAGCTGTGCCCAAGGCCGGAGCTTCTGCAGTTGGCGCTGTGCCCCCAACGGCGTCCTGGGTCTGGGGCTGAGCCCCCTCCCGGCGGAGGCAGGCACTGCAGGAGAGCTGTGCCCGTCGTCACATCCTGCGTGACTTCGCCTGTAAACCCAGCTTCCAGAGCCCCCGCACAGGGTGTACTGAGGCCTGGCAGCCCTGACCACCAGCCACAAGCCCGGTGTGAAAAGCACAGCTGGCACATCCTGAGAAATGGCCGGAGCGCTGCCCTCGAGGGAAGCAACAGCCTAGAGGTGGCCCTTGGGGGCCCAGGGACCCCTGGCCTTCCAACTACCACAGAGAGGGGCCAAAACTCCCAAGTGCCTGGAGGTTTGTCCATCCAGCATGGCGGCCAAGAGTGGTGCCACACTCGAACCCACCAGGAAGGGAGCCAGGCCAAGACGCCTGGCCCAAGTTGAAGCAGCAGGAGAGCGTGCAGGGGACCAACTTTAATAATATTGGGGAAGAGCTGTCCCTCCCTTCCCAGGTGGGCCATGAATGTGTGTAAGGCCCTCCGCCCCTCACAGACCCTTGGACCTGGGGAGATTGTCCCATAGCAAACACGTACAGGGCACAAGAAGTCTTTCCAAGGGCGTGTGCCTCCCTCCTTGGCTATTGGCAGTCCTCCACAGGACTCCTGTGGGCACATGGTAGGGCTACACCTGCTTGATCAGGGTCCTGCCCCCCTCGATGGTCCTCTGCCAAGGAGCCCTCAGGTGAGGACGGGTCAGGCTGACCCTGGAGTTCTCCATCCAGCAGGGCCGGCCTCAGCCCGCCTCCTCCCAGGGAGTCTGAGATGCTGAGGGAGTCTGCAGGGAAGCTGGGATGTCAGGATGCCAGGCAAGGTGAGGACCCCCACCAGCTCTTGCGAGCAGCAGAGAAGTGAACCGAAGTGTAGGGACCCCAAGGTCTGGTGGTGCTTCCCCCACAGGTGAGTCGGCCAAGCGAGCAGCACCAGAAGAGGCAGGCTGTGACCACTGAGGAACCACAGCCGCCGTAGCTGGGCCCGGCTGAGGGTGTGAACGTGGCCATTTACTCCAGAAACGAGAGCTTTCAGACTCAACTGCCAGGAACACGGCGACAGCATCCTGACGCGGGAGCCGCCGCTCCAGCCATCCTCAGCACTGTCCGCACCGGTCAGCCCGGCCCAGCCAGCCTCCAGGCAGCCTTTAGGGCCATCGAGAAGCCAAACTCTCCGTGGGTCGGTCCTCGGGCCGTCCTGGCGAGTTCCAGGAGAGGCTAAGTTACGAGGCTGCCACCAGCTCCGCCTGCCTGGGTCTGGTCTTGACAGGGACTTTTTCTGTGGAGGAAGCAAACACTCTTAGCGTCCCAAAGACCACAGGAGGTGAGTCAGGGGACACGGCCAGAGGCCCTGGGGGGCAGGCTCTGTGGAGATGGATCACAAACCAGGTCCATGGCCCACAAGAGCCAATGGATGGAGCCTATTCGGAGAGGTCCAGCCAGGCACAGTGGTCCCAGGAGCACACAGGACAGGACACATGGAAGAAGTGAGACAGAGGAGCCTCTAAGCCCATGGTCAGCGGTGCTGAGGTGGCACCCAAGGGTGGGCCCTAGAGAGTGCCTGGGTGGCTGACAAGCCTCTTCCAGGCTTAGAAGGTGGGAATGGGTCTGCCTCTCATAAGATGACCCTACCCCGCAAACCCAGGCCCCCTCTGAGGCCAGGCACCCATACGCCATCCAGCCGAGCACATATTCGCCCGCTGCACTGAAGGCTAGACAGGAAGCACTGCGTGCTGTTCCTGTGAGGACGGTGCTCTCCTGCTGGCCAACACACCGCTCAGGACACAACAGGGAGGTACCTGGGTTGGGTTCAGGAAGGGGCTCCGAAGGAACCTCTGGTAGCTCGATGTGCTCCTGCAAGAAGCACAGCGGTAAGGCGGGAGACCGTCGGTGGTTCTGAGGAGCCTAACTTATTCAGTTAGCTGCCTTCGGGGGGCTCAGACCAGACTAAGAACACCCCAGAGGCGACAGCCACTCCCCAAGAGCCCCCAGGACCCCTACAAGTGTGACGGCCACAGATTCCTGGCAGTCCAGACACTGGATCACAAAGTCGGGGCCAGGCCGGGGCCACGGTGGGTCCACACAGTCAGAAAGCTGTGATTGTCCTCTGCCATGTCCTCTGAGCAACTACAATGGTGGAGAGCTATCTCAGAGTGTGGGTGGCTTCTGTCACCCCTTCTACCTCCCGGCCTTGGCCCGGAAGGCAGGTCACAGGCCTCAAGGAGCAGCTTTCTGACCAGGCCTACCAGGCTGGAGACAGCAGGCAGCTCTCCTCAGCTTGCCAACAGAGGTTAGACTCCCTATGTTAGGGGCGACCACCAAGCTCACGCTTGGGCAAGGGGCAGTTCACAACTGCAGCCTCCACTGATGCCTCCAGGGCCTGGTGGCCCTGGGGGCAGGGGCAGGGATCTGACCGCCAACTGACTATCGCATCAGCAAAGCACAGGCTGAGTGGCAGGGAAGGCTCAGCACGCCCCAGTCCGCACACGGTCACACTCCTGACTGGTCTCTCCCAGCTGCCAGCCAAGGAGATCCAAAAGGCTTGGACTTAGCACGCACGCAAGTCACCTTTGGGAGCAAACTGGACCTCAAACAACAGTCGGCCAACTGGTGACCCCATCCCTGGGCCTACCTGCGTGATGGCGTCCAGCTCCTCCAGGATGGCATCCTCGTCCTCCTGGGTGAAGCTGCCTGCCAGGAGCTCGTCTATTTGCTGCAGAAGGAAGGGCGGCAGTGAGGGCACACCTGGCTGAGGTTCCAGGTGTCCCCCTTGGGAGCAGAGACCATCGTGCAGCGACAGGCTGACCTTGAGAGGAGCCAGCCAGCCATGTGCCAACCCGGGAGGGCCCCTACCCAGCAACACCTACCCGCTGGTACTCCACGGCCTCCTGGGTCTCGTCCAGGATCCTCTCCACCTCCTCTATGGACATCACCTGAGGACCAGAGGGTTTCGGAGTTGCTCAGTGAGAAGCCACAGACCCACCTGGCACCAGTGCTGAGCCCTTGTGCTCTGGCCCTGGGCTCATGAAGTCAGGCAAATGTGCCTGTTCCAGGCTGGCTCTGTGAGACCTGCCCTCACTCTGGACAGCATGTGGCTGAACCAAGTCAGAAGTGCAAATCCTTTCCTGGTGACTTGGTTTTCTTTGTATGGTGAGTTCAATAGCCCCTCTGCTCGGCTGGTACCCATGCCACCCACCCATACACCCCTGCTCAGCTGGAGCCCATGCCACCCATACACCAGAGAGGTGGTGAACCTGACATCATAGTGTTGAGTCCTTGGTCCCCTGAGCAGCCCATTCGCCACATTCACAGCTTCCTGACACCTGACACGAGCTCAGCTCTCGCTCTGCATTGCTTCCTACGTAGCCAGGCTTCCCCGTCAGCGCCAGTGGACCCAACTCACGGGCTGACCACGCACATCACCCACAAGTCCCTGGCACATCCCTAAGCGCAGCCAGACTCACACTCTCATCTGGAAAATAGTCTCGGGGTCCAGCCTGAAGCCTCCCTCACTCCAGAGCCCCTTGTCCAGCCCCATCCCAAGCCCAGTGAGGACCTACCTGGTGCATCTTGTTCAGACACTCGTTCCCCACCTGCAGCCCCTCCATCACCTTCATCTCGATCTGGGTGAACTCGATGCTCTGAACCTGAAAGCAGTGGCCGCCGGTCAGGAGCCCACCCACTCTGGATGCAGAGCAGGCTGGGGACATGGGGGCTTCTGGCAATGGAATGACTCCTGTGTTCCTCCCCATCCTCTGCTATGTCCTCAGGGGTCGGAGGACCAAGAAAGTGCAGAGACACTCAAAGGATGGATGCGAAGGCTTATTATGGCTTGAGCCAGAAAGAGCCCAAGCCCTAACTCCAGGAGACGCATGGGCTGACCCTCAACCCTGGTGCCGGTTCACTCGCCCTGGCACAGCTGCTGGCAGCTGCCCACCTACCATGGCCTCCAGGCTGCTGATCTGGTTCTCCGTCCTGTCCAGCAGCTGCTCCCGGTACCGCTTCTTCTTGAGTAGCAGCTTGGCCCGCCTGCAGGAGGAGCCCCCGGCTGACTCAGGGCTGTGCCCCTCCTGCGCCCACCGCCCATGCCAGCCCCAGGGTCCTGCCGCCTTACTCCTTCCTGCCATCCCGCAGCAGCTGCCTGGCCAGCGCCCGCTCTCTCTCCAGCTGCTGTGCGACTCTCTTCTGGTACTGCCTCAGCTTGTCACGTTGCTGCTTCAGTTGCTGTCAAGAAGCAAGAGTGTGGCTTGGTCAGGGCCATGTCATGAAGGCCAGGCAGTGACCTCTCAGGGACCTGCAGAAATACCTAGAAAGAGTTCCAGACTCACAATCATGGTGCGACTGCCCCACCTCACCCTGCAACGCCCACGATGCCCAGAACCCTAGTCAATCACGGCCTGTCTCCAGACACAGTGAGTTCTGGAAGATTCAAATGTAAAAGAGAACATTCTGCCAGGGAGCTCTGTGTGCAAGTCCCTCCCTCTCCTCTCTTATTTTTATTATTAGAATAATTATTATCATTTTGGCATTTCCAAGGCAGGGTCTCACGCTAGCTCATAGCGATCCTCCTATCTCTGCTTCCCAAGAGCTAGGATTTAAGGCGTGCACCACCACACCCAGTTTATTTTAAAATTTTTGTTTATTTTCACTTATGTGTGTGTATGTGTATGGGGACGCCAGGGACTCTTGCCTCTGCGCTGGGGAATTGAACTCAGGCTGCAGGCTTTGCAAACAAGTGCCTTTAACGGCTGAGCCACCCTCCCAGCCTCACCACCTCCTCCACTTTGGAGACAGAGTCATACTTTGTAGCCCCAGGCTTGCTTGGAACTCACAATCCTCCTGCCTCAGCTTACCCAGCACTTGTTCCACATTGCGTGTGGTGTGTGTGCACGTGCACACATATGCATATGTGTGTAGGGATGGTCACGCATGTGTGTATGTGCAGAGGCCACAATCAGGAGTCTTCCTCAACTGCCCTGCACTTTTTCTTGAGACAGGACCTCTCGCTGACACTAGAGTTGGCCGATTCGGCCCAGCTGGCCAGCAAGCCCTGGAGACCCTCCGGTCTCTGCCTCCCAGTGCTGGGGTCACCGGCACGCCCAGCCGCACCCAGCTTGTGCATGGGTGCTGGAGAAATGAACTCAGAGCCCAGCAAGCACTCTACCCAGTGAGTCACCTGCCCAGCCCCTCCTCCCACTTTGAATGTACACTTGGCTTTCCTCCTCCTTCACTGACTGACGTCCATCTAAGTGGGTACAGATGGTCACATGGCAATGTGCACACCACCTTCTGACCGTGTGCCACCCCACAGAGGATGCTGGGCACGTTATACACGGCATGACACCTTGTAAGGGAAGTTAGTCAACAGGTACCTTCAAGTCTCACCTAGCGAGAAAGCAATCACACGTTAGGCTGCCTGGTTAGGGTTAGGGGGGCACTTTCAGGGCCCCCACTTCCATGCAGTGTTCCGGGTCTGCCTGTCGCCATATGTCAGCTGTGCATCCTCACCTGGCTATGAGGAAAAGTGCCCACTAACCTGGCCCTTCAGCTTTGGAGACCCCGGGGCCAGACTACATGCCCTTCCTACCCAGACTGGAGAGATGTCAGAGGGAAGCAGGATGACCAGGCATGTGAAGCCAGAGGTCTGAGCAGAGGCTCCCAGGCTGAAGCAGCAGCTGGGGCTGAGCTTTCTTCCTCCTGCGCCCCGTCGGTTCTACTGTGTGCGGGCTGACAGTGGCGTCCTGAGCCCCGGCACTCGAGGAGGAGACACGGGTGGGCCTCGCCTGTACAACCACCACTGCGATCTCTCGGCAAGGAGGGTGGAGACTGGGCACCTGGGGCACCCCTTCCCCATGCTGTGACTGCTTGGGGGACAAAGCGCCCCTCCTTCCTTCTCCCCTTGGGAACTTCATCTAAACACTTCTAACTTCGGGGAGGAGACATGAAGGTAAGCCATCATCTTCCCCTCGTGCTGGGGAGTCAGCTGGGAGGAAGGCCAGGCCGCCCTGCCGGGGGTCTTCCTCGCCCCCCATCGGATCTTCCAGTCACAGCCCCCGTCTATCTACCCCCGAGGGCGGGACATCGTCCGTGACAGCCGCGGTCCCCGGGCAGAGCGACAGCGACCCGGGGACGCGCGCGGGGACACCGCCCGGCGCCCCGGCCGCCCCGCCCCGCCGGCCCGCGAAGCCCCGGCCCGCGAAGCCCGCCGCCCCTCACCAGGATCGCCTTGTCCTGCTCCGTCACCCGGCTCTGCTTCTTGCGGCCGAACAGGTTGCCCATGGCGGCCCCGCGCCCGGCCGGCCGAGAGCCCTTCGCCTCCGCCCCTCGGCCGCCGTACTTCGCCGGCTCTACGGTGGCCGCGCGGGGCCCCGCGCCGCAGAATGCGAAGCGCCCTCCGCCGGTCCGCCCAACTGGGACGGCGCCTTCCCGCTCCGGCACCGCGCAGTGCGCGGGGGTCTCAGAGGCTCGACCCCGCGGGCGGGAGGGCCCACGTC
>PVHP010046870.1:0-13121 GCA_004024765.1 Zapus hudsonius
ACCATTTTTTCCTAAATTTCGATATATCATTTTTCCTTTCAGCTGAGTAAAATTTCATCGTGTAAATATACCACAGTTTCTCTGTCCATTCCTCCATGGATCACACCAAGTCTTGATAGCATCAATGTTCTGGATCCAAACATGCTTCGCAGAAGCTCCATCCATACCCTGACAGAGTGAATTCACATGGGTCCTTTTGCAGGGACCTTGATTGTGAAGTGAGGTCATTTCATGAGGAAGCAACATGTGTCATAGCCTTTGAGTAGGAAGAGTCACTCCAAGTTCAAGGAGGCCATATAATCACAACTCCTAAAGGGAAAGTCTGGGCCTCATGGTGTTTAAGACCGATGCAGGGCTGCATCACGCTTCATGAGAAAGAATCCTTTGGCTTGCCAAATACATGCTTGGAATCAATCTTCTCTCATTTGGCAGACATGAGTAGAACTCTAAAACACACTGGTGGCAGAGCTAAGGAGAATACTTCTTTGTGGCTAGAAAAGAGACAAAATGAGCATTTTGTACTTAAACAAAACCCAATGTAATCCAAGATGCCAAAAAGGGGCAGTTGGCCCAGGTTATTGGAAAATGACTTGGATGAATTCTATGGCATTTCTCTCATTTCTTGATCATAGGGAATTTGGCTGCAGGCTTCCTGGGATGCAGTCCTCACATGGTAAGGTCACAGCTAAATGGGGGTGGGAGGGGTGGCGATGCAAACTTGCAAAGTTCTCCAGTGGGGTATTCTTTTCAAAAAGTGTCTTTATGGGCTCAACTCTGCATGTCTGTGATGATGCCAGAAGATATACTGACGATGTTATCGCAGTCAGCCACACCCTGCTGGGATGAATCTTCAAACCAGGCACAATTTGGGGGAGGAAAGTATTAATTGAAACTATAGATTGAGGGGAAGTTCCATAACAGCAAACGAGGCCGGCCTTGCCTTCTTTCACAGGTCCAAGCAGAGAGAAAAACCCATCACCAAAACCACACACAAGACAGCAAACAGGCAGGAGGGCAAAGAGAATTTTTTCTCCTTTATACAGCCTTAGGGTGGGGTCTTACAAACCTTCCCCAGACTTACTGGCTTCCTGAGTCTCTGGAATTTCCTTCCTGCATGGCCCACACATGAAAGGATGTTTACTTCCAGCTACTTTGAGCTTCTTTACATCTTGCCCCTTGCTGAGAGGCTGCCTTCCCGTAAACATCCTCAGAGACCCATCCAAGATAATTAAAATGATCCAAGTTGACAACAGAACCTAACCATCACAGACGTGTAGTCTCACAGACCAAATATTACCTTCTGTACTTCTTCCCCCAAATTCTATGGGGGACATAAATTCAAACTACCACAATCATTTAATATGGTACTGGTATGAGAAATGAATAAGGCCACCAGGGACTTCAGGTGTTTTGGCAGTATGAATTACAAAGACATTTAAATATACATATATATATGTATATTTAATTATTTGTGTGTATGTGAACATGGATGTATCAGGATCTCCTGCCACCACAAATGAATGCCAGATGTTTATACAACTCTGAATCTTCTCTCTGCATTGGTGCTGGGAAATTGAACCTGAGTTGGCAGGATTTGTAAACAAGCAATCCCTCACCAGAAGTTGGGAAGCACATTTTTACATTACATTACATAGACATTTTTCAGTCTTAGAGGACTGCAGGAGGAGTGGATATAAGGTAATATCCCATTTAGACTTAACCAAAGAATCTTTCTGACCATCCTGTGTGGAAAAACAAGCAGGTGGTTGAGTATAAAAACTGAGTTCAGTGAAGAGGCTGGGGCTGGATGTGTGCAGGAATATGTTTGGGGAAGAAGGAATAAGTTATACTTTGGTTCCAATAACACAGAAAGTAAAATACACAATCCTCATCCCATTAAAACAGAATTTAATTGGAGAAATGGCATAGCCCACATTCCATAAAATCTCAGATGTAGACATTTAGACGAATCTTTTTTGGCCTGACATCAGATGACTTGTTTAATGAACTTAAAACCAATGTATTTACAGACTGTGCCTTTTATGCTAGGCTTAAGGAAAACAATGTGGTGTAACAACTTTGTGTTAAGTTAAACCCCCCAAAAAAGTCATTTTTAACATGAGAACTAGAAAACTTTTATGTGTTAAGGGCGTTAAGCATATGCATGCTGTGTAAAAATATACATAAACAACTCTAACATCAAGAATCATTTCCGGGGTTGGACATTTTCGAAGAGTTACTAATTTAAAAATAAACATTTTTAAAATTCTCAGTTCACCATAGATTCCCTCTCTCTCAGAAGTCCTTCTTTAATTACAAAACCTGCATAAGCCATTTCCTTTGGTGTGCAAAAAGGTGTGTAATTAAACCATCAGCATAATACCTATCTCCATGTAAAACCCGCACTGATGAACTTTAACTGCAAATAAAAAGTCCTATTACATGACCATTAAGTATTATGAATAAAGCAAGTCATGGTAGAACTTGATTAATTTTTATGCACTATGGCTGTGTGTAGAAGAAATTTGATTGTAGCAAGTTTTCTCCTAGGCAACCCCCATAGTTTTTGATGGTTTCACCTCAGAAAAGACATATTCCAGTTGGTACTAGGAAAGACCTCTGAACTCATCATAGACATTTGATGTCTATGTCTTGGAGGTGTCTGTTCCTGGAGAAAGCTCAGACCAAACCAACTTGGCATTGAAGACAAAGGAAGCAGAAGTAAAGAGTGGGCAAAAAAATATATGTAATTTGAATATAGTTTCCACAGATGACAATGTTTGAAATAAGTACTTTTCTTTTGTTTGTTTTTTGAGGTAGGGTCTCACTCTAGCCCAGGCTGACCTGGAATTCACTATGTAGTCTCAGGGTGGCCTTGAACTCATGGCGATCCTCCTACCTCTGCCTCCCGAGTGTTGGGATTAAAGGCGTGCGCCACCACGCCCGGCATAAATACATATTTTAAGTGCTTAAACATAAGACTCATGTTATCAAAGCATGACACTATTTGACTTGGAATTCTAAAACACCATCAACTTATGCCTCAGGAAACTCAGAGAGTCTGGTCATGGACTTTGGGAAAAGGAAGAGTTGTGAACAACATCTCAGAACTCTCAACAAAATTCATTCTCTTAATCTCTGAATGGAGAAGCAGGATTCAGGAGAGTGTCTCCACACAAAGGAAATAAACTTGACCAGAGGTAGGAACTAAGCAAGCAGAAAGACCAAGGAAATGGAAACCAAAAGAAAAGCACTGGCAAGAAGGGAGGAATTTTGGGAAAATTCACAATGGACAAGGAGCAAAATTGAGAAAAGTCACATGATCTCTCTAATATGCTATTCATAACCTGGACCAGTGTTCACTGTGGTTACTGAAGCCTGCCATAGCATCCAGGTTTATATGTGGGGTCTGGGGATCAAATTCCAGTACTCCAGATTGAGAGGTGAGCACAGTGAGGGAATCCCAGGCCTTTAGAGGCAACAGTAGCCAGCTTTCACACACTGCTGGCAATACTGTAAGGCACCACCAGCCAGAATGGAAAACCTCAAGATTTACAGGGCATCAGTGAGAGCACTCAGAAGGGTCTTGCCTTGGTAATAAGAGTTAATTACCACTCTAGTCAACAGTGCTGTAAGACTGCCTAAGGAATCTTAAAAGTCAGACACTTAGGGATCCATCTATTTCTAAGTAACTTAACCACATCTCATAATAAAGCTGAGACATTTTGTAGTAATTTTAAAAATATAGATCCAGAACTCAACAAAACAAAATATAGAACATCTGTCATCCAATCAAAATTTTCCAGGCACTGGTTCCCCGAACATGTGACCTAAAGGTCTGACTACAAATCTAGACACCCAGTCTACAGAGCAAAGAAATAACTCAACCCTTCTACAACCCAAGCATTTCCACTGAAAGAATAAGAGTATTGGAAAAAAAATCTAACCAATGAGAAACCTACATGTGCAAGTCCCAATACAGAAACACAAACATGAAAAACCAAGGCAAGATAACTCCTCTTAAAACTACTAATCCCACAGAAATGGCCTCTCATGGGAGTGAGTTAGATGGAACCCCCCCAACAATTCAAAAGAATGATTATAAGTATGTTCAAAATAAGTCAAAGAGTACATGAATTAAAGTTTTGAATGAATCTTAAGAGAACACACTCAACGAAATGGCTGAATGAAATAAGATGACATTAGAGTATATGAAAGTGGAATTTAATAAAAAGAAATACTGAAAAAAACTCAATCTTAAATACTGGAAATAGAAAGTCCAATAAGTCAAATAAAAAGACCTCACCAGTGGAATGGACCAAAGGGAAAACAGAATATTAGGACTTAGAGACAATGCAGATGAACTGAAACATTCAGACAAGGGCAAACATAAACTAACAAAAGGTAAATTTAGAACATACCAGATCTATGGGGCACTATGAAAAGATCAAATCTATGATTTATGACTATAGAAGGAGAAGAATGCTATTCTGGAAACAGAAAACATTTTCAACAAAAATCACAGAGAAAATTCCCCAAATCTAGGGAAACTCCTGTCCATTTACCTAAGTCATTTAGAACATCAGAGGAGACCAGAAAAACACTAACTCTACAGAACAACCAAATTATGTTGAAAACAGCAAGAGAGAAACACCAAGTCACATACTGAGGTAGGCCTATCAGACTCATCACAGATTTCTCAACAGAAACTTACAGAGCCGGAGGGCTTAGCACAGCACACTTCAAGCTCTTAAAGACAATAACTGCCAACCCAGAATACCATATAGAGCAAAATCATACTTCATATTTGAAGGAGAAAGAAAATCTTTCCATAATAAAAACAAAGGAAATTTATGCCCACTAAGCCATCTCTACATAAGATACTTGAAGTGATTCTGTAGACTGAAGAGAAACACATCCATAAATTTACAGCAAAGAATAAGCCATCATAGAACAATAGTTAAGCAAATGAGCCATTAAAAAAATAGAACAAACACTACAAAAATCAACAAGATGACACACCTTTCAATACTAACTCTGAATATTCAGGGCCTTAATTCCTACAATCAAAAGACACATAGAAACCTGGCAGGGGGATGGAGGGGGAAGAGGCAAGAAAACACACACACAAAAGTCAGGGTGAATAAGGAATTTAATCAGGGCAGACCCCTGCAGAGAAACAGAGGGGCCTACCAGCAATTGGGCAATCAGCAAGGACCAGACTCTAGCCAGAAGCCCTGGGAAGTGCTTATCCTTGCCCATTCTGTCTGAGTCAGCAAGAGGATAGGGAATTACTGGGCAGGGATTCTTGACCTGAAGAAGAAGACAATCGGGACCGGTTGGAGCAGCTCCAATATATCTCCAAACAGCACTCCATAGCCTACTAGCCCACACACCACCATACACCAGCATCTGGAACACAACTACAGATTGCAGGTTACCAAGGGATCCCACCCTACCCCCCACACAGCACCCAGACCAGAGGTAACAGGCGAACAGACCCAACCAGCAGATAATTTACCAAATTTACCAAAGAGGGAGCTAGCTTCACAGCTAAGCACAGGTAACAGGGCTGGTTTACACTGGGGTATTACACACCACAAAGCTGGGTATACAGGCTTGCAATGGAAGGGATAGTGGAAATGGCCAATATCAGGGCAGGGTGCTACAGAAAAACAAATTCTCAGGGAGGAAAAGAATTAAAAACCCAGGCAGAAATCCTGGCTTGTTAGATCTGGCATACATTTAGTCTACTTTGCCATTTTAAAATAATTTTTGTATTAGGGTTAATTTATGTCACTTTTGATATTTCTTAACTGTTAGTCTATTTTGTTTTTGTTATTGTTGGTCTTGTTGAGGCAGGGTCTCACTCTCAACAGGCTGACCTGGAACTCACTGCAGCCCAGGCTGGCTTTCAGGTTAAGGAGAGCTTTTTACTTTAGCCTCCTGACTGATGAGATTAAGGGTGTGAACCACCATGCCCTGTTTAACGCCTCTTGCAAAAATATCTCCACTCATGCATATTTATTACAAACTGGTTTTAGTTCTGTTTATGTATCCCACAGTTGGATTTTAGGTATGTTCTGTATTTTTCCCTTCCAGCCTATTATTGAGATCTGTCCACTACTCTTCTCACAAGAAACTCATGAATTTTCCATCTCTTTCCAACAATCTCTCCTCTTTATTCCCCATAACTACAAACTTCCATATCCTCAAACACCTCTAAAATTTTCCATCAGCAATTATTGAGGTCAAAAGGACTCCTGTTAATTGGCTACTAGGACATTTGCATAGCAGACGTATCCATCAGCTTGGGTCATTCCTGGTGTTACTTTGGGAGCAATTTAGATACCACATCTGTATCCTTGTGCTCCTTACCCTGAAGATATAACTTCTTACCTACACATCTAGAAATACAGCTGATAAACAGAAAATCAAGCAATGAAATAACTTGAGATGAGAAAACCCTACACATTAATATAAGAAACAAAATAAAGCAACCTAACTTCTACAAAAATAATAAATCCAGCAGTAGTGACCTCCAGTGAGACAGAATTAGATGAAATACATAACAGAGAAGAAACCAATGGAATCAAAGAAGAAAACAGCTAAAGAAATCCAAAGAGAACAAACTAAGAGGACATCAACAAACTAAGCTCCATACAAGTTATGAGTTAGGAAATAGAAATACTGAAGAATACCAACATAAGATACTGGAAATGAAAAATCCAGTAAGTAAAATAAAAACTCTGTAGATAGTTTCACCAAGAGAATGGATCAAGGAGAGGACAGAACATTTGAGCTTGAAGACAAGGTGGAAGATTTGGGACATTCCAACAAAGGAAATGATAAATCAAAGAGGAGATATCAGCAGGAATTTCAGGACTCTAGACATTGTCATCAAAATTACGAATTCTGGGTACAAAGAAGTAGAAGAATTTTACTCTAAAGGCATAGGATTTTTCAACAAAAAGGCATAGTGAGTATTTTCAACAAAATCGTAGAAGAAAAATTTGTGAAATGAGGGAAAGAATAGCCAATGCAGATACCAGAGGCATTTGAAGCACAGAACATAAAAGACCAGAAAAGAACCTTCTCCTCGCTGCATTGTAACTAAACTACTAAACATTCCAGTCAGAATGACTATCATCAAGAAATCAAACAACAGAAGCTAGTGAGGAGGAAAGGAAAGAGGAACACTTCTCCATTGCTGATGGGAAGGTACACTCTTGGAGCTATTGTGGAAATCAGCTATGGCACAGCTATGCCATGCCTGAGAATATAGCCTAGACTCTAGTCGCATGACAATTCTAGGAGAAACCAACTGCTCTGTGAATTCCTGCCTGGTACTAAAAACATAACCAAAAGCCCATGGGCTAGAGAAGTACTAATCCCTGGGGGAGAGGGAGCGTCTACTGTGATCTGGATAAAATCAACCAAATTATCCTCCAAATACTTATGGTTATGCTCAGATATTATGCTATTATCACTTCTGGTTAAAGAAGCTTCTTCTTCTTTTTTTTTTTTCTTCAGATGGTGGTGACTCAAACTGGTAGACTCAAACCTCACCCAAGTGCTGAGAAGAAGTGACATCTCTATCACACCCTCCAAGGCTCAGGGACCATTGCAGAAGAGAATGTAGAAGGAGTAAGAGCCCAAGGAAGGGGAGGAGTGCTTACAGTACAGTCTTCATAACAACTGATATTTCATACAAAAGACTACATAATATGAGGGGAAATGAGGATACCACCTTCAGTGAAGGGTGAACAGAGGAGATTGGTGGAGGGCTTGGGATTAGGATACACTGTGAAAATGTATGGAGGTTCTGAATAAAAGGTTTTAGAAACTCAGGTGCTACATGGGTTCTCCATTCTAGTTCATCCAGTACGTCCCAGGATGGCTCTCTAGGACAACTTGAAATCAGGTGAAGACCTCCAGGATCACTTTTTTGCTCAGGATTGCTTGGGATAGATATTATGGGTCTTTTGTATTTCCATACAATTTTTAGATATATTTTTCTGTTTCAGTGAGGAATGGCACTGAATTCTAATGGAGGCTTCATTAAAACTGTAGGATGATTTATTTATTTATTTATTTATTTATTTATTTATTTATTTAGTTGTGTGTGTAGCCATTTTCACAATAATAGTTCTTTCAGTTCAAAAACATAGATCTTTCCATCTTTTTGTGTTGACTTCAGTTTCTTACTTCAGTTTCTTTCTTCAGTGCTTTCAAGTTTCCATTGTGGAGGTTTCTCACTTATTTGGTTTGATTTATTCCAAGATACTACTGCTTCTGTTCCTCCTTCGTCCTCCTCCTCTTCTCTTCTCCAACTCTTTTTTTTTGTGGAAATTGGGAATGAATTTGTTTCCCTTATTGCTTGCTCTGCTTGTTCGTCAGCAAGGGTACTGATATGTCAACCTTGTACATTGCTTATCAGAATGAAAACTAGTACAACCACCAGGAAATCAGCATGGAGTTTTCTCAAAAGGCTAAAAATAAACTTAACATATGATATAGCTATACCACTCCTAGGTATTTACCCAGAGGACCCAACTCAACATATCACAGAGATATTTGCTCATTAATATTTATTACAGCAATGTTCATAATAACTCAATATGGGTCCATCCTTGGTGTCTATCAACAGAGTATAAATCATAAAGAAAATGTGAAATATATATGTATTTTTCATCCATGAAGAACAAAGTTACATTGTTTTCAGTAAAATGGATTCAGCTGGAGTTAATCATATTAAGTGAATTATGTCAGTATCAGAAACACAAAAAAGACAAACATCCAATGCTTTCTCTCACTTGGGATTCTAGATTTTATAAAGATATACAAAGTCATGAGTGAGTATATGACATTAAAGGAGAATGCAAACTATATAGGTTAACAAAGAGGACTGACAGAGAAGGGGTCAATGGAGGGATATGCTCAAAGTACATTATAAACTTGTATTAAAATATCCTTACGGAACACAATGCCATGTACAATGAATATACACCAGTGAAACTTCTTTGTTGTTGTTTTTGAGGCAGGGTCTCACTCTAGCCTAGGCTGACCTGGTTATTACTCTGTAGTCCCAGGTTGGCCTTAAACTCACAGTGATCCTCCTACCTTTGCCTCCTGAATGCTGGGAACTAAGTAAAAGTGTGCACCACCCACCCGGCAGAAGTGAAATTTTAATGAGAATCTCCAGGTATAAACTGGGCATGGTGGCACATGCCTTTAATCCCAGCACAGGTTGGGGGGGGGCAAAGAGAATTTATTCTCTGTTATATAGCTGTAGGGTGGGGTCTTGCAACCCTATCCCAGACAATGATTTCCTAAGTCTCTGGAATTTCCTTCCTGCATGGCTCACACAGGAAAGGTTATGTTTATTTCCAGCTTCTTTGAGTTTCTTTACATCCTGCCCCTTGCTGAGAGGCTGTCTTCCTGTAAACATCCTCAGAGACCCACCCAAGATGATTAAAAAGATCAAGTTGACAACAAAACCTAACCATCACATCTATCTTGCTATATTCCATATATATGTATCAGATTTCCTTTCTTTAAAATTAATCATAAAGGATTCTGATGGCACAGTAGAGATGGCCCAACATTCACTTCCTTCTGCAATGAAGAAATGAAAGTCATAAGCATATGGATATTGATATGGGTATCCATGGAGGAATACTGGAAATCAGCCAGAATGAGACTGAAACTTTGTATGACTCAGAGACCCTGGGTGACAGCATAATAAACCAAACAAAATACCTCAGCATCTAACACTCCAGACCCATAGCCAAAGGGGAGGAATGCCCCCTTGCAGGATGATGATGAAATTTCTAGAAATCTTTCCCAGCATAAATGCTAGTAGTCATAGCTAAGGAAAATGTTACAATCCGCCCAGGCTTGTAGCACACCAAAATAACTAACCTAAACTCTACATGGGTCCTGGGGAATCTACACAGAGGCCTTGTTTTAGAAAAGTCGGCCACATCATCTCCCAGTGAACCCTCAGCATACCGTAATCAGCAACTATCTTGAGAAGTGGGCCACTGCCCGAGTTTAAACCACTCATGGGTTCAGAAACCCCTGCATATGCCCATCTCTGCGACTCCACAGATTTGCCACTGTATTGGCTTGGTGAGTTCATCAAGTTTGGCTCAAAAGAACGACTATGACCTAATCCCACTGGGTGCCCTGAGCTCCTGGCAATGGATGGCATGACTTGGAGACAAACAGAGGTATGACCCTTGAGACCCAGGAGACCTGGGCACTTCAACTTCTAAGGTCAAAACTGAGTAGACTCCCACCAGTGCCAGAACTGAGGATACCCAGTCCCTACCCCATCACCTACATGTGCCTCTTACTGACAGGGTACAGAGGGAACACTGCAGTTCTCTTCACTGCTCTCTCTACAGCAGCATTTAGACTGTATCCGAGAGGACACCATATTCCTGGCATCACTTCATCTGTGCAGATCTCACTACTGCACAGTGCTCTGAGGACCGGGCATAAATGCTACAGACGGAGTGTTTCAGCCATCACCAGTGCCTCTCCCAGTGCCACTGTAACAGTTACCTTCTCATTGCTGGATAAGCACCCAACCAGAAGCAACTCTGGGCAGAAAGGGTTTATTTCAGATTCCAGGGGAAGCTCCATCATGGCAAAAGAAGCTGGCTCACTTCCATGCATCTATAGCAGAGAGACAACCACCACCAGCAGTCATGACAGTCAGAGCTCAAGCTGGGTCTTTACAACCTAGTAGGGTTGAACTCAAGTTCTGCCCCCTCTCCCCAGTGATAGACCTACTCAAGCAAGGCTGCTAAGACTAAACTTAACCCATTACCCGTGGCTATAGGGGATGTACATTTACCTTCAAATCATGTGCCTCACCCTGCAGGGGCTGTCAGAGATAGAGGCCTTTGGTAGTAGCAACCATAGAATCCAAGGAAACCTCCATCGTCCTACAGGGCTACCACTCATAGGAGTAGCTACACGGTGCACAGCCTGTATCTATTACTCTCTGAAGTAATTGAATCCCTCCTACCCAGCAACCATTAATTGCCATTTTCTCCTCAGAGAGGGCTGTGGTCTTGTGAGGTCCTCTTCCATTCATGATGGGATGTTTACTGACCTCATCCTGTGCAGGTCTTGTACAGGTAACCTATAGCTTCGGTGAGTTCATGACTGGAATAGCCATGTCATGTCCAGACTACAGAGTGACACCATTCCTTCCCACCCTCCAATTCTTACATTATTTCTGCTACTTTTTCTTCCATGTTTCCTGCACCTTGGAAGGGACAATATAGATATCTGGTATAGGACTGAACACTCAGCAGACACTTATTTTCACCACTTTGATCAGCTATTAGTCTCTGCATTAACCAACAACCACTGCAGGGGGAGAGGGGAGAACTTTCCTGATCAGCACTGACAGGGAGCATTGCTGATGTGGAGGGTACAGAAGAGCCTGGCGGTGACAGGCCTGACTATACTCACTGGGGGTGTCTTAATAATGATTTTTGAAAATAACTTTTAACAATCATATTTAAGCAGGGTGTGGTGGCAAATGCCTTTAATTCTAGCACCTGAGATACTGGGGGTAGGAGTAATGCCATGAGTTCAAGGACAGCCTGAGACTGTATCCAAGTCAGCCTGGGATAGAGTGAGATACTAACTTGTGATGGTTAGGTTTTGTTGTCAACTTGGATCTTTTTAATTATCTTGGGTGGGTCTCTGAGGATGTTTACAGGAAGGCAGCCTCTCAGCAAGGGGCAGGATGTAAAGAAGCTCAAAGAAACTGAAAGTAAACATCCTTTCCTGTGTGGGCCATGCAGGAAGGAAATTCCAGAGACTCAGGAAGCCATTAAGCCTGGGGAAGGGTTGCAAGACCCCACCCTAAGACTATATAAAGGGGAAGAGATTCCCTTCTTGGCCCCCTGCCTGTTCCCTGCTCTGTGTGTGTGGTGTAGGTGATGGGTTTTTCTCTCTGCTCAGACCTGTGAAAGAGGGCCAGCCTTTTTTTGCTGTTACGGAACTTCCCCTCAATCTGTAGTTTCAATAAATACTTTCCTCCCCCAAATTGTGCCTGGTTTGAAGATTCGTCCCAACAGTGTGTGGCTGACTATGATATAACTTAAACGAATTTTTTTAAATCCCATTTAGGGCTGGAGAGATGGCTTAGCGGTTAAGGCACTTGCCTCCATTGTCTAAGGCCCCAAGTTCAATTCCCCACTACCCACATAAGCCAGACCCACAAGATGGTGGCCCTGGTGCGCTCTCTCTCTCTCTCTCTCTCTCTCTCTCTCTCTCTCTCTCTCTCTCTCTCTCTGTATCTCTCTGCTTAATAAAGAAAACATTTTCTTTAAATCCTATTTATATCATATTGTCCAGACCACTGTTCCAAGTACTTACCAAAGAAAAGAGTATATCAAGAGAAAGACATGAAGCATCATAGCAGTTTCAATTGTAATGATTCAATACTAGAATCCACACAAACGTCTCTTCACAAATCAGCAGGAGAACAAAGTATTCTATCCATACACACTAGCATAGCGGACAGTACCCAGCAATGTTGCGAAACAGAGTGCTTGGACAAGAACGGTACTTGACGTAACAGGAGAACGAATCTCAAAATATCGAGGCTGCCATGAGTTCAAGATATGGGCGTTTTATACAACATGCTGACTTCCTCCATTCTTTCCACCCTTCTTCCATGAAATACCCTGAGCTCTGTGTGTATGTGTGTGAGTGTGAGTGTGTTTATGTATGAGTGTGTGTGTCAGTGTGCATGAGTGTGTATGTATGAGTATGTGTGAGTGTGTGTGAGTGTGTGTGTGTGAATGTGTGTCTCTACGTGTATGTGTGTTTATGTATGAGTGTGTGTGTGTCAGTGTGTATGTATGAGTATATATGTGAGTGTGTGTGAGTGTGTGTGTGTGAGTGTGTGTGTGTGTGTGTGTGTGTGTGTGTGTGTGTGTGTGTGTGTGTGTGTGTGTGTGTGTGTGTGTGTGTGTGTGTGTGTGTGTGTGTGTGTGTGTGTGTGTGTGTGTGTGTGTGTGTGTGTGTGTGTGTGTGTGTGTGTGTGTGTGTGTGTGTGTGTGTGTGTGTGTGTGTGTGTGTGTGTG
>PVHP010046871.1:0-13177 GCA_004024765.1 Zapus hudsonius
CTTGTTGCTTAGAAGGTTCTTAGGCCGCATTGTTTAGCATGTTCTTTGCTAAAGACATTATGATAGGACCCTTTGTTAAAATGAAAAATAAAGATTACAACTGTAATGTTTAAAAAATAACATTAGGGTTTGGACTTAAAGCTAATGATGGCTGCTATGGTGTGAATGCCCTGCCATCACTCATATTAAAATCTAATCCCCATTGTGAGGTATTAAGAAGTAGACCCATTAAGAGGCCTCATCAATGGATTAATCTCTTCAGGGATTAATGGATTACTGGGTTAATAGGTTATCTAGAGAGTGGGTCTGTTTTAAGACCAATTTAGCTCTATCTCTTGCATGCATTGCTCTCTCCCTCTGTGTGATGCCATAAGGCACCCCTGGATTTTGCAGTCCTTGCCACATGTAACCCCTCAACCTTGGGCCTCCCAGCCTCCAGAACTAGAGCCCACATAAACCTCGATTCTTATACAGTCTCCTGTATTCCACTGTAGCAACAAAACTAGACTAAATCAATAACAAAGAACATGTTTGAAAGTTTATGAACAAGGGAAGTAATAAAATATGCTTGCCAAAAACATCTTCCTTGAACTCTTCAGTGAGTAAAAACGAAACTTCTGTTTCAGCCATTATGTAAATATTTCTCCAGTGACACAGAATAGATTTTGCTGAAAACCGCACACTCAGCACAATTGTACGTTAAAAAGAATGCTTTTAGGATCATTAGGATTATAATCAGATCACTACAAATGTATGCAGCTTTGTATGTAGAGCATTAACAAAAACAGTAATTGGTATCTGGAGAGATAGCTTGGACAGTCCAGGCAGGAAGCTCAGCATGGTGAGAAGTTGCCTCAAGACTATTAAAATGCTGTTAAAAATGATGGTGTGAAATTATAGAGATAGGAAATGATTAGTCATTGTTGCGTTAGGCATGAGGGCGGAACAGTCTAGACATGGATAGGAACGAGACCCTGTAGCGATGGAACAGTGATAGCCTTGGTTACAGTGGCTATACTAATCCATACGTGTTACAGAACCACGCACATGCATTTGTGTGTGTGTGCGTGCATGCACGCTCACACACGAGGCATGGATATTAGTGAAATCTGAGTAAGCTCTGTGGATTATTCCAATAAACAATGTTCATTTTCTGGCTTTGATATTGTACTACTATACCACCAGTTCCTACTAAGAAAACTGGAAGCAGAGCATCTGAGACCTCTGTTACACTGCTGCTTTTGTTGTTTGACACTTTCCTGTACATTTTAATAATTTCAAAATCAGACTGCTGGCTGGAGCTGGGCACGGTGGAACACGCCTTGAATCCCAGCACTTGGGAGGCTGAGGTAGGAGGACTGCAGTGAGTTTCAGACCAGCCTGGGTTAGAGTGAGTCCCAGATCAGCCTGGGCTAGAGTGAGACCCTGTCTCAAACAAACAAAGCTAAACCAAATGAAAACAGAATGCTCACTAGTTGAAGGTGGAGCTCTGAATCAGTAGATGGTCTGTAGGAAGGCAGAGAGGGAAGGAAGTGACCAGACCCGGGAGCCCACCTGCCTAGGAAGTTTGCTCTAAGTGGCCTTTATGTCTTAGCACATACCTAGAGGCATTCTTCCAATGAAGGCTTTTTCTCTTGCTATTGAAATTTTATATAATTCAACTCCTACTGTTCAAGCTCCTTCTTTCATGGTATGCTAAGGTTTTGAATTAGAGTTATTTTCTTTGTTCAGAATACCTGGTCACTTAGAAAGGCATCATTTGATTGTCAATGGGACATTTTTCAAATACAAGCCATAATATGTTTATGGGGTAAAGGGCATAGGAGGAAGATTCATGTCAGATGAATGCTTTCTTCCTTGTGTGGAGATGTTCTGGTGCATTCTGGGAACCAGCTTCTCAGAGGGTGACCTCATGTGTAAATTAAGACACTTGACTCAATGAAAGGATAGGTGCTGAGCGCAAAGTCCCTCAACCAAGAAGTCAAATTTCTCAGTGCATACGTGTCACCGTCTGCAATGCATATGTGTTTAGCTAGCCTGTTCCCAAATTTCTGAATCCATTGGTCTCAGGGTGATGTAACATGCCCCCCCCCCCGGGAGGTCAATGTTGTCTCTCTGAAAGCCACTCTTTGAAAGGCACAGGCTTCAATCCTTAGCAAGGAAAAGACCTTCCATTCGCTTTTAAGTGTTTAGCTGAGTTCCTGCTGGAATGGTGCAATTAAGCTGTACAATGAGCTGTGGAGACATGTGTTGAGGTGATGCTTTGAAGACATGCTGAGCAAACTAAAAGCAAGTTCAAGTACGATAGCCTTACTTCCATCGCTGGGGACTGACAGCAGCCAGCAGTCATGCTGGTACCAGTGTCACCTTTGAATGCAAAGGATGTTGAGTATTTTGACTTACTACAGCAGGGATAAAATGTTAGAAGGAAAATATCCCCTCACTGGCTTCCTCCTCTGAAGCACCAATACAGATTAGCACACATCAGCTTTCTATCCACCAACATATCAGGAGACCATCTAACTCAATTGCCCTTAGGCAAATGGCATTGACATTCCTTGAATGCTGAAAAGTGTACTTTTGAAAAATACCTTTTTATAGCTTAGAAACATCTCCTCGTGCTGTTAGAAGTCTAGCTGAAGTAAAGTGAACCCAGACACAAGCACAAAGCTTGTTGGCTGGTGTTGTAATCAGCTCCACATTGCTGGAACCAACATCCAACCAGACACAGTTTATTTGAGGAACAGGTTTATTTCAAGCTTACAGATCCAGGGCAAGTTTATTCCATGGTGGAATAAGCTGGCTCCCTTCCAAAGATCCAAGTAGGAAGAAACCACCAACAGCCAGCCAGCACCACAAATGAGAACAGCCAGAGCTCAAACTGCTCACTCCACACCTTAGGGCTGCTGGAGACTGAGGCAGGAAGCTTAACCATAATCACAAATACCTGAGGCTATGGGGGACACACATTCACATTGAAACTACCACAGCTAGTGATAAAGACATCAAGGAAAATTCCATGATCATCTTGTGGGGGAGGGGAAGCATGGCAGGAGCAGGCAACAGGGCATCACATCTTTACATCAGCAGGGAGGAAGTAGCAAGAGGCAGATGATTGAGGCTAGCATGGCTGGCCTGTACCACCCCAAGGCTCACTCCCAGTGATACCCTCCATGACCTTCCCAAACAGCACCCCAACTGGGGATTAAGTAATTCAAACACATGATACTATTGAGGGGAGGAGTCATTTCACATTAAAACCACCATGAAGAACATCTTTTTAGAGACACTGAGATCTGCCTAGTCTATTTTTTATAATTTGGATTTGGAATTTTCTTGGATTCTTTTTTGTTTGGTTGGGGTTTTTTGTTGTTTGTTTTTATTTGTTTGTTTGTTTGTTTTTTGTGAGGTAGGGTCTCACTCCAGCCCAGGCTGACCTGGAACTCACTCTGTAGTTCCAGGCTGGCCTGAAACTCATAGCAATCCTCCTACCTCAGCCTACCAAATGCTAGGATTAAAGGTGTGTGGGGCCTTCATGTGTTCTTAAGAACCATAATTCATTGTTTGTGAATATTCTACACTTAGTACATTATCCAACTTGTAAAAGATGTTCAATAATGTCAAAAGAATAAAATGTTTTGATTGCACTAACCAAGGGGAATCCACAGTGAGGTAGAATGAAAAAAAGGGAAAATACCCTTTCTTCTTTTTGGTTTGATATTTCAAGTCCTTCACAGTTTGTTCAGATCTCGAGCACTATCTACACCAAACGAGGCAAGCAGGCGGTGTGGAGCTTTTGTAGGATAGAGAAAATCGCAGAGAGAAAGAATCAGCAGGTGTGCCATCAAGGTGGAGGGCGTCAGTTGCATTAGTGACTTCTCTTCTGATTGTGATAAAATACCTGACAGAAGCAACTCGAGGAAGGGCTCGTTTTTGCCCAGTGTTAGAGGATACAGTCCATCATGAGGGGGAGGGGGAGACATGGCAGCGGAAGCAGCAGTCAGCTGGTCACATTGCAGCTGCATACAGGAAGGAGCTTTCTGCTCACTTCCTCCTTTGTACCCCAAGGAATGACGTCACCTACATTTAGGGTGGGTCTGCCCATCTCAGTTAACCCCACGTAAAATCCCCCTTATGGACATGTCCAGAGGTTTATCTCCTCGGTGAGCCTCTATCTGTCAAATTAACAAGCAATATTAACCATCACAAGTGCCAATTGATTAATTACTACTGTAATTACATATTTGAATCCAGTAAAATTTAAGGTTAATAACAATTATGCCACTATAACAGACCTTTTCTTTGAATTACTCCATTTAAATCTACATGACAATCCAATGAAAAGGGAATTATTATTTGTAAAGGACTGTATTCATGCCTGTTCCTCATTGCATCACCAGCCACTCCCACCTAGTGGAGGTCCAAGTAATATTGTTTCAGCCTGTGTGTGTTGCCACATTGACTGGCAAGGGGGAAAGACCTGTCCTGGAGCAGAGTGTTGCTAGGTGCTATGGATCAAGTTTGTCATTGGGCTGTGTGTTTTTCTGCATTCTAGTCACCTCTGGGATCAGCATTGGGAATCTTAGCAACCAGTGGCTGGCAACTCTATTTATTATTAATACTACATGCCCCTCCAGTTCCCCCTTTCAAAGCGAAGAAGAAAGACCACTCCCAAGTATGCCAGATGGTCCTTAATTGCACCCTGGCATCCTCCTGATGGCTTTGAGAAATGTATTTAAAATGACGTCTGGCCAGGGAGATGCTCGAGGGTAAAGCACTTGCCACACAGGCACGAGTCCTGAGATCGGATCCCCAACACCCACATAAAATGATGGAATGAACATGCCTGTAATCCCAGCACTCAGGAAGCCAAGGCAGGAAAGTGGCAGGTTTTTAAGGACAGCCTCCAATACATAGTCAGTTCCAGATAGCCTGACTATCTAAAACTGGTAGCCAGGCATGGTGGTGCACACATAATCCCAGCATTTAGCAAATGGCATCAGGAGGATCAGAAAGTCAAAGCCCTCGTCAGTGAGCTTGAGGCCAGCCTGGGTTACACATTATCTCAACAAACAAAATTGACTAGTTAGTAGAGGGGTGAGTTGTTCCCCACCTCAACCTGACTTTACTTGAAAAAAAAAAAAAAGGCTTTACAGGTATAATTAAGCATCCCAAGATGAGGTCATTCTGGACTATCCAGATTACCCAAGTCCAATGCCAGGTGTCCCTATGACAGCAGAAGAGAAAGTCCAGTGAAGACAGAGCCAGAGACTAAGTGAAGCAGCCACAGGCTAAAGGCTGCCTGGAGCCACCAAAAGCTGCAAAGGTCAATAAAGGATTTTCCCCTTGAGTGCTCATGGGGAAAGATAGCCATCACCTTGATTTTAAACCTCTGGCTTCTAGAACTGTGAAAGAAAAGGTTTGTTTTTTTTTTTTTAAGTTACCAAAACTGGTAATTTTATATCATAGCCCCTGGAAACAGATACACAATCCAAATAAGTGAAATTGAATCAAAAGTAAAACGAATTGTTTAATAAGATCACAAAGTTTCAATCTCAAGTACATAACCAAAATGTTCAGCCTACTGAGACATAGACCTTCTATGCATATGCCATTTGAACATGAATGTCCATTTCATTTGAGAGACAGGAATCTACTGGTGACTTGTATTGCGATTCTCTGAAAGATAATAAACCTTGTCTCTTTTCGAAGATCATACCACTCCCAGACATCAGTCAGGAACTCGGAGGCATTCAATTGTCCATGACAATTTTTTCAAGTGCAGTATTAGAAGCAAAGCCGAGATCATATAGAGATAAATGCACATTACAGCCATCCCAGCATAAGCTATTCTTGTCTTATTTATTTTGACCTTGCAGAGGAACTCATTCAAGTTCAGTCAGCAAACACTTGCATTGAGCAGGTGCACCTCCGGGCTCTCTAGGAGGTGCTGAGTGGGCAGCAAGGAAGAAGAGAGTTCTTGCAATTTTGTTGAGACAGTCAAAGTTGACTGAAAGATAAGTTGGGATCAGAAATGTGTGTGTGTGTGTGTGTGTGTGTGTGTGTGTGTGTAAGTATAGACAGGAAGTGTTCCTCACCCAGGGTACAGTAGGAGGACATGTGAGTGGGGTGAGGGGCCAGGACACACTGTAGGGGGGCAGCTGCTGGAAACATAGAGGTCTGAGAACAAGGAGGAAGTGAGGATGTCTAGATTAGAAAACTCTTTTGTAGAAAGACTGGAGAAGCCAACAGGCCCCCGCAGGCCTTGATAAAAAGGGTATGAGTTTCTTCTTTAAAACGAGAGAGAGAGAGAGAGAGAGAGAGAGAGAGAGAGAGAGAGCGCGAGAGAGAGAGAGACAGAGATAGAGACAGAGACAGAGAGGACTGTAAAGGTCTTCACATCAGTTACTGACAAGGTCACATTGCTGTTAGGGAACATGAACCTCTGGTGTGTGACTCTGGATGACAGCGGCACAGGGGGAGCTGGGGATGCTGAGTGTTGCTCAAACAACTATCCCTCAACCCCAGGGTGCCTACCAGCAACCCCACCGAGGAGGGCCCTCAGTGGAATGGGGTCAGGGAGGAGGGAAACGGTGGTATCAACACATGGCTTGTTCATACAAGGTTTCTACTTAATAAATAATAATAATAAAAGAAAAGGTGAGAGTAGGGCTGGAGAGATGGCTTAGTGGTTAAGGCCTTTGTCAGCAAAGCAGAAGGACCTGAGTTCAATTCCCCAGACCCACATCAAGCCAGATGCACAAGGCAGCTCATGTATCTAGAGTTCATTTGCAGTGGCTGGAGACCCTGGCATGTTCATTCTCTCTCTTTGTCTGCCTCTTTATCTCTCACTTTCTCTCAAATAAATAAATAAAATATTTGCCAGGTGTGGTGGTACACGCCTTCAATCCCAGCACTCGGGAGGCAGAAGTAGGAGGATCGCCGTGAGTTCAAGGCCACCCTGAGACTACATAGTGAATTCCAGGTCAGCCTGGACTGGAGCGAGACCCTACCTCAAAAAACCAAAAAAAGAAAAAGAAAAAAGAAAAGGTGAGAGTATATGAAACAAGAAATTCTGATAGATTTTAAAATTAATTTTTAATTATAAAAGCACTATGTGTGGGCTGGGGAGAAGGCTCAATGGATAAAGCACTTGTCATACAAGCATGATGACCTGAGTTTGGGTCCCCAGACATCTACAATCTCAGTCTGCCTATGCACAGATGGCAGGTGGAGGCAGGAGAATTTCGGAGGCAGAAAAATTTCCCTGAAGCCCACAAACCAGCCAAGCTGGCAGTGAACAATGAGAGCATCTGTCTCAAAGTGGATGGTGAAGACCAGCACCTGAAAGTTGTCCTCGTGAAAATGCTCTCTCTCTCTCTCTCTCTCTCTCTCACACACACACACACACACACACACACTCCCTCACCCTCTCTCTCTCTCTCTCTCTCTCTCTCTCTCTCTCTCTCTCACACACACACACACACACACACACACACACACACACACTCCCTCACCCTCTCTCTTTCACACACACACACACACCCCAAAAGGAAGGGGTGGCAGTACTGGTCAGGGAAGGCAGGGAACAGACTGAGCGGCCATCATCCTGACTAAGTGGTACCAGCAATGAGAGGAAGAGGAGCAGCTCTGGAGAAAGGCCTGAGGAGATAATTCTTCTGGCTCCATATGCGAGCAGGGGTAGAAAGCAGAGCCCCAGAGTATGGCTTATTCATCTCTCCAGCCCAGCCACTTAGGCAAAAATAAGCCTCAATTTATTAGCAGTTGATTCAAATTTCCCAGGTTTCTTTTAGAAACCAAGGTTCTGGTTACTTTCCATGTATATAGAGGCGTTAAGAGAGAGAATTTACAGCTCTCAGAAGGACTGTTGGTTTTACTCTGCCCATCTAGTGGTTCTCCACCGGTTAATAGCCTGGTGCATGAACTGGGTGGCTGTGGGTGCAGAATGGAGTGCAGAGGTGCGGTCTGGGCCCTCTCCCCGCTCTGAAGTGCCCTGAGCTCTAGGTCAGGGTCAGCCAAGGTGGAGAGCCTGCATCTCACCTGCCCCGCCTCCAGCTCTCATTCTGCAGAAAAGAGACTGCTCCTTTCTCTCCCACTACAACCCCTAAAGAAATCCCAGATGCTCAACTGATTGAAGCCTTTTAAAATCATTTTTTGACTGAGCGGCTCTGCAAATGAAGCATTGTATCAGAGTGCTGGACACTGCTAAACAGCAGACTGGCTTCCTGGGGCCAGAGGGCCTCCTGGGGCCCTTGCCAGGCTCTCACACCCAGAAGAGAAGAAAAACCGGGAACACAGGAACACCATCTACGGAGAAGGGACTTGGGGCTGGGCAGAGAGCCTGGCAAAGGGGGTGAGTTGAATTGGCTGGTTTGTGAGCTTCCATCGGATGCACTTGTTTTGGCATCCCACCAAGTGCCAATTGGTCCAAATTACATCCATGCAAACACATATTCAATACTCCTTGGAAGACTGCTTCACTGGTGGTGTAATTACCTTTGTGTTGCTGGGACAAAGCACCCAACCAAAAGCAGCTGATGGGAAGAAAGTTTTATTTAGGCTTATAGTCTCTAGGGGAAGCTTCCCAATGGCAGGGGAGAGCATGGCAGGGGCAGAGGCTGGACATGACCTCTACCACAGCAAGTGGACAGCAGCAGCGGGAGAGTGAGCCAAACTTTGCAAGGGGAGCTGGCTAGAACACCTCAAAGCCTGCCCCCAACAACAGCACTCCTCCAGTAAGGATCCACCTCCCAGAGTGCCATCAGCTGAGGACCAAGAATACAAAACACATGACTTTATGGGGACACCTGATCCAAACCACCACACTGGATAAGAATTACTGATGAACAGCAGAGGCGAATGTGTACAGTGATGTATTTGAGGTGCTCAGGAAGGGGCCCGAGGCTCAGCCAAACACCACTGATAGAGCAGCAGGGTCCAGGGAGATGTCCTAGGAGATGACATTTTGAAAAGTTGGAACTGTGGGGACTATGAGTGCTGAAATACAATAAATTGTACTTTGCTTATTTTCCCTAGTTTTGCAGAAAAAGTGAAAGTAGTACATGCAAAGAAGAAAATTCAATGGGCATGATGGTCCATCCCTGTAATAACAGCACTTAGAGGTAGAGGCAGGAGGATCATGAGTTCAAAGTCAACCTGGTCTTCATAGGGTAGCAAGATGGGAATGGGGAATAGGAGTAACATACACATGGAAATGTCATAATGAAATTCATTATTTTATATACTAACAAAAATATTAATGAAAGATTGAGCTTCTGAATATTTATTTCTGTTCTATAAGCCAATATAACCATTCAATTGATTTAATTGTCTATAAACAAACCTTCTAAATTTTGGTGGCATATTGCTAAAAATGAGTTGGAAATTATTTCTTCTTTTTGTTATTTATCCAGGTGATATTTATACTACTCTTATGTACTGAGGTGAATTTTGGTGATGTTATACAATCATTTAATCACAAGCACAGTTTTAAAAATTCAGCAATTCCTCACCCAAGAAAGCTTGTATCTGTATGTGTTTGGATCTGAAATTCCCTCTCAAAGAACCATGTGTTAAAGGATTGATCCATAGATCAGAGTGCTAAAAAGAAATGACAGAACCTTTCAAAGGAAAGGCCTAGGAAGAGACTTCAAGTCACTGGGGTATGTTCCTGAAGAGAATTTTGGGGTGCTGTCACTTTCTCTTCTTCCCTCTCTCCCACTTCCCAGCCATGAGCTGAACCTCTTTGTTCTACTGTGCAATCTGTCATGGTTTGATCCAGGTGTCCCCCACAAACAAATGAATGTGTTCTGATTCATCCAACCCCAGCTGATGGCAGTTTGGTTTTTACAACCTTGCTGGAGCTGTGTTGTTGGGGGCGGGCTTATGAGGTTATAAGCCAGCTTTCCCTTGCCGGTGTTTGGTATACCTTCCTGCCACTGTTTGCAGTGCTGTGGTGGAGGTGATGTCCACCCCTCTGCTCATGCCATCATCTTCCCTGCCAGGATGGAGTCTTCCCTCGAGTCCATATGCCAAATAAACCCATTCCTCCACAAGCCACTTTTGTTTGGGTTCTTTCTGCACGGTAACATGAAAGCTGACTACAACACACTCCTACCAGAGTGTGCCACCTTGTCACAGGCCCAGAGCCCTGGGGCCAGATGATCATGGACTGAAGCTCTAAAGCTTTGAGCTAGATGAGTGTTTTCTCTTCATACGTTAATTCATTTTAGGTATCTGTTATAGTGACAGAAAGCAGACTAAGAAGGTATTTGTATGTTTTACTTTTCTCATTGCTGTGACAAAATATTTGACAATGAATAACTTAAGGAAGAAAAGGTTTATTTCTGCTCACAGTCCTTCATGGTGGAGGAGGCATGGTGGCAGGTCTGTGAGGTGGCTGGTCACATTCTGTCTGAGGTCAGGAAGCAGAGAATGAATACTGCTGTTCAATTCACTTTCTCTCTCTCTCTCTCTCTCTCTCTCTCTCTCTCTCTCTCTCTCAATATTTATTTGCAAGGAGAGAAAGAAAGAATTAGAATGGGTGCTTTAGGGCCTAGTGCCACTGCAAATGAACTCTAGACACATGTGCCACTTTGTGCATCTGGTTTTGCATGGGTACTGGAGAATCCAGACCATCAGGCTTTGCAAGCAAGTGCCTTTAACCACTAAGCCAGCTCTTCAGCCCCCACCTTCTTCTTATTCCACCTGTAGCCTGAGCTCATGGGATCGTGTTGCTCACATCCAGTATGAGTCCTCCCTGCTCAGTTAAATCTTTCTGGAAACACCCTCATAGTGTGTTTCCATGGTGATGCTAGCCAAGAAGATGAACCTTCAAAATATTCAGTTATTCCTCTCGCTCCAGGCCCCAAGCAACCATTGATTTGCTTCCATTGCTGGTGATTTACATATAAATGGGAGCATATTGTGGAGTTTCTGGTGGTTGACCTCTCTCTCAACAACATATTTCTGAGATATTCATGTTGCTACCTATGTCAATATTACCTTTCTTTTCATTGTCGAGTGAGTTTGGTTTTGTTATTTGCATGCTGGTGATTGGATCTAGGGCTTTGCACTCACTAGGTAAGTCCTCTACCACTGGCTACATTCCCAGCCCTGAGGAGTAGTTTTCCATGGCACAGATATACTACAATTTGTTTATCCATTCAGTAGTGATAAACATTTAGGTGTGGGGGCCTGTGGTAGTTTGAATGTATCTTCCCTAGTAGACTCAAGTGTTTTATAAATGCTTGCCTCCAGCTGCCTGGCTGGAGGATATGTCACTGGAGACCTGCCCTAAGGTGGCACTCAGGGTGGATCTGATTTCTAGTTCTGTCAGGGTCCCTCCTGCTTCCTGCAGTTCCCTGCTGTTTTGCTGCCCCCTTTGTGCTGGCTTGTGGTGCTGGATGCTTGGTGATATCTTTCTGCTTGGATCTGTGAAAGGAAGCCAGCTTCTTCTGCCCTTGATGGAACTTCCCCTTGGCTCTGTAAGCTGAAATAAATCCTGTTCCTCCCCTAAACTTTGTCTGTTTGGAAGTTCATCCAGCAATGTGGAGCTGACTACGACAGGGCCATTAATGAATAATGCTACTATGAACTTTCACGTACATATTCTTGTTTGGATATATGCTTTCGTTTCCCTTGGGTAGATACTGAGAAGTAGAATTTCTAGATTGCATGGTAATGACATCTAAGTTTATACGATAATGTCATATAGTGTGCTAGTTACTGTACCAGTTTACATTCCCATCAACACCGCACAACATATTCCAGTTGTACTGTGCCCTTGCCAACATTCAGTAGTGTCTGTCTTTATGACTTATCCATTGGAGTGTGTTGGTATCTCACTGTGACTTTGAATTGATATTTTTTGGTAACTAATATAAATGAGCACCTCTTCATGTGCTTATAAAAAATTTTAATCAGGTATTTATCAAATGAAGTCCCCAAATACAGATAGTAAAAACATGATTTGTTAATAGGGAAATGTGAAATTTATCCTTTCATAGGTCCAGACTGGGGATAGAGCCCTGTGGTAGAGTGCTTACCTAGCATGTGTAAGACCCTGGATTTGTTCACCAATACCACCAGGAATGAAAAGTAAATAAAAAATAAATCCCAAGTTTGCCTAAACTATCTTTTCAGACTATTGCTTTACTACTCACGTGCCATGTGCCCATCTGCCCTTTGCCTATCAGGACCTGCCATCCATCCATCCATCCATTTGTCTAGAGTCGGTCCTCCCCTTCATTCACTTCACCTAGCTCCTGCAGCTCAGCTCTGACCCACAGCCTCACTCTTCTCTGCAGCAGAATCTCCCCCAGCAAGAGATCTTAGCAGCAGAGACTCTTGCATTTCTGTAGGGTGGAACCCACATATATGCATGGAAAGATGTATCTACTGTGTGATGGGTAATGTGTGATCTGAGAGTTAACATTAGGAATGAATACTGGAATTATTACCTCACCAGGGCTATCAAGGAGAGTGGGGTACCTGAAAAACTGTTGCTGCTTGTTGCAGTCAGCTTTCTAGTTGCTGCGCGGGAAGAACCCAAACAAAGCGGCTTGTAGAGGAATGGGTTTATTTGGCTTACAGACTCGAGGGGAGACTCCATTCTGGCAGGGAAAACGATGGCATGAGCAGAGGGCTGGATATCACCTCTGCCACAGCACTGCAAACAGTGGCAGGAAGGTGTGCCAAACACTGGCAAGGGGGAGCTGGCTTATAACCCCCATAAGCCCGCCCCCAACAACACAGCTTCATCGAGGTTGTAAAACCCAAACTGCCATCAGCTGAGGATCGATCTATCAGAACACATTCATTTGTTTGTGGGGGACATCTGGATCAAACCATGACAGTCCGCCCCTGGCCCCCACAAACTAATAATCATACAAGATATAAACACAATATGTTCAACTCAACTCTTAAGTCCCTGCAGCTTTCAACTGAGCCATAAGGCCAAAAATAAACCCGTAATGGCACAGAACATTCACAATGCAAAACATGAGGCACAGCAAAAACAGATTGACCAATACAATACAAGATTTAAAACAAACAGGGCACCATCAATCTCTAACTCCAAGCTCAATGATTCTTAACCAATAACACAAGTCTCTTGGAGATTCAATTCCGCCCCTCCAGCTCGGCTACTCACAGT
>PVHP010046872.1:0-13131 GCA_004024765.1 Zapus hudsonius
TAAGCAAGCAAGTGTCTTTAACTGCTGAACCATTTTCTCAGCTAGAAAAGGACTCTTCATCTAGTACTGTGAATACATTTCTATTTTTCTGTTTCTCACTTACTTTGTCTTGAATTCATGGGAACCTTCCCCTCTTTCCACTTTCAACCTTTCCACAGTTCTTTTGGATATCAAAATTCCTTTGTACGGATGTTTGATTATATATGCTCTACAGATATTTTGTACTCTATGGATACTTTGTAACCTGTGATAATTTTACATCAAGTAAGAAGTATATTAATTTCACACGACTAGATACTGAACTCAACATAGACTTTTAAGATCATTAAATTGGAATACTCTCATCCGTAGGCATCCCACAAGCAGAAGATGAACCATGCTTAAGAGTTAGGAAAAAGTCTCTCATAAAGACATGCATTATTTTACCTCCATATTATAAAATACATTTTTTTGGTCTACAAGTGCAATCACTTTCAAACACCCAAAGTAAACATTTCTGGTTAAGAACGTGTTCTGGTTTATGTTATCTCCCTTCAGAAAAACTTCAGAGTTGATTAAAACTACCACGATTCTGAATATTTTCCAGGTACAGGATTGTAAGCGGTACAACTGTAACATCTCCATTCCCAAGCCACGGTACCAGCTAATCTTATAAGCACAAACACTGTCTTAGGCAGGCAAGTTCTTTCCATGAGTGATGTCTGGGAGAGAGCCAATATCTGCTTCCATTCTCATTCTTTGGTCCCTTCTCAGAATTCATTATGGAACTTTGTTTTGACACTGATCCTGAGCAATTATGGGATCACTGCACTTTTTAAAAATTCATTAAAAACTTTCCAGCTTTTAGCTTCAAAGATTTGTTGCTTCTTCTTCTTCTTCTTCTTCTTCTTATTATTATTATTATTATTATTATTATTATTATGCTCATGGGCTGTAGACACTATTGTATTTGAAACCCACGTTTTTTTTTATTCCATTGTTTACAATTAAGGGATAATGTCCTGCAACTGTATAAGTTCACATTCTTGGGATCCAAGCAACACTTCCAGAAAAGGTTTCCTTTCTCCTTTGTTATTTTCAAATAAAGAAATGCTGCCATAGAATTGGTTCTTATCATGCATGGGCTGTTTCTGTCATGGAATCAGCCACAGACTTGGATCTGGGCCAACATCCCACTCGATTCAAGAATGCATTACTTAACATAACTTAGCACCCGATGGATGACCAGCTAGTCTTGGCTTAAAGTCCACTAATGATGGGAAAATTCATCTTCATAAAACCCCTCTTCCTTTTATGGCTTAGCAGACATCCCACTGAATGTGGTCACTGGATAGATCAGCATTCCAGAGCAATATGGGTCAGAGTAATAGTTATTTACCTTCCCTAAGCCTTGTCTTTCTTGCCTTTCCTGGGATGGAAGGGTTCAAACAATAGCTGAAGACAAAACAAATCAATGGGGCTGGAGAGATTGCTCAGTGTTTAAGGCACTTGCCTGCAGAGCCTAATGACCTAGGTTTGATTACCCACAGAAAGCCAGACGTGAAAGGTGGCACATGCATCTAGAGTTCCTTTGCAGTGGCTAGAGGCTCTGGCACACCCATTCTCTCTCTCTCCCTCTCTGCTTACAAATAAAATAAAATATTTAAATAAACGTATTCTAATAAAATAAAACAAGTCAATGTAAAATACACTCAATGCTGGGTAATTTCCTCTAAGTCCAAAGATGACTTCCTATAAATTATTTCATTCAATAAATATTTATAAGCAGACCGTTTAAGGTATTATGAATAAGACCCATGGGAACTTACTTTCAGGGCTGTGATAGTCTATTAAGAAGAAACAGACCAATTTATAATAGATGAAGTTTACAGGATAAAGGTAAGTGAAGAGATAATGGTGTCGGTGATGCAGAAATTTCAGGTGGTACTTCAGGCACAACCCTGCTGTAGCCTGAATGCCAGTCCCAGCCTTGTTGAATGCCTTGTTGAAGGCAGCTAATGTATCTTCCTTGAGTTTTTCCTTCAAGTTGAATATCACCAATCCCTTCAACTATTTCTTATGTAACATGATTTCAATAAAAAACTCAACTAGAAAGACTCCCCTTTCCCCGACTTGTGTATGGTGCACGCATATGTGTGTTCATGAATGTGAGGGCAAGAGATAACCTTGGGCATCATTCCTCAGGTATACTGACTACATCTCTTTGAGACAAGGTCTCTCATTGGCTTGGACCTCACGAATGATGTTAGAATGGCTGGCGAGTAAACCTCAGGGATCAACTTGTATCCACTTGTCCAGTGCTTGGATTATAGGTGCATGCCAACATAACCATTTTTTTTTCTGTATTGATGGTGGGAATTTAACTCAGGTCCTAAAGTTTGTAGGGCAGGTATTTTGTCAACCGAGTTAACTTCTCAGCCCACGTTCCTCTTTTTTCAACATTTTGAACATGTTCTTAGATTAAAAACATCTAACCATGTGTAATCCAGTGAAAACATCTATCCCTTTATCTCAATTCTGTACCTAACTAATGCTACATAAGGCCACATTATCTTACTATTTATTTTGAGGACTTAATTGTCAACTATAGCCTATTTCTGAGTAAGTGGTCATCAACTAAAAGTACCCAGTTTTTTTTCCACAAAAATTGTCCACATAGGACACATTTGTTTCCAAATCACAACTTTACCTCTACTTTTGTTTTATTTTGTTAGTTTTAGTCAGTCCATAAATGGTTTTGGATTTAATTCTTTCCTCTACTATATTAACTTTCTGAGCAATATGAATGTCGTTTATAATTTTAGCTAATATATTTTACAACTGTGAAATGGGACAGTCAACAAATACAAAAATATTTCAGAGCTTTGGTAAATTAGTTAACAAATTGGGCTAAAAGTATAGTTATTAGCAAAGCACATGTCTAGCATGCTTGAGACCCCAGGTTCACTTCTCAGACCTGAAAAAATAAAAACAAAGTCATATCATCTATTAATATATCAATCTATATATTTGTCATATATCTATCTATCTTCTATCTAATTTGCTCATGAAAAAAGTTGCACTGTTATAAATGATTCTTCCCACCACCATTAACCTGTGTTTTCTAAATTGTGTGTATAAGGTGAAAGAATAAATAAAATGATAGTGTCATTCTATTAAGAACTTTTGGGCTAGAGAGGTGACTCATCAGTTAAGGCACTGGACTGCAAAACTTAATGACCTGGGTTTGATTCTCCAGTACTACATAAAGCCAGATGCACAAAGTGGTGCATGCATCTGGAGTTCATTTGCAGTGGCTGGAGGCCCTGGCACACCTATTTTCTCTGTCTGTACCTCTCTATCTCTCTCTCTACTTGAAACTAATAAATAAATAAATAAAATATTTAAATAACTTTTTTCCAAGCTGAATCAGGACTAAATTATTATTAGGGCTGCTAGTTTAAATCCAACTCTACATGGTCAATCATAACCCCATGATAGTTATAATTAACCGTCATACTAGTATATGAAATTGGTAGAATTTCTCCTTTACTTCTTAATTTATTGGTACATTTTTTCAAGAACTCATAGAAATAATGACTAATAACCCATAGAAATAATGATTACTTGAGTTAGTCAAGCATAAAAATGTATTATTCTCTGCTATAGAATGTTTTTAAAACCCAAAGAAGCTTTTAGGATGAATACTTTGAATCTTGGCATAAAATACATACACAGAGGACCAAGAATGCATTTCTGAGTGTGGGAAAGCATTTGCCTTTGATAAAAAAAATTAGAATTAGAAAAGCACATTTTGCTGAGTGTGGACAGAAAATTAGCCTCCAGGAAAAGGCTACATGATACAATTATTTAGATAAAATACAACAATAGAGTACATTGAGAAATTCTATTCAGTTTTTCATTTTTATCTTTCCTTGTATTTCCATGAAGAGCTGATGAGGCAGAGAGAGAGAGAGAGAGAGAGAGAGAGAGAGAGAGAGAGAGAGAGAGAGAGAGAGAGAGAGAGACTTAGCTTAAAAATTAATTTGTCTTTTTTCTGAAACTTTCCAGCAATGCAAACAAAAGCAAAGGCCAGGAGTTTCCTGAGTCCTCTCTCCATGTCCCAGATCTCTGCAGCTCACCTCAGGACATCAGCTGAGCAGGTTGAGTTGGTAACAGACTCAGGTCAGGAAAGAGGGAGAGGTCTGAGAGCAAGACTGATTTTTGGTTGTTAAAGCACACTTGATTTCTTTCCGAATCTTGGATATGGTCTTGATGAATGTCGGATCTGGTCTCATATCAATGACAGTCATTGATTTTGGTGAAGCCCTAAAGAGAAGGAGTTACTTTCCATCTTATTGTTGAAAATAAAAGTTTGACAGTGTCCTGGAGCATGGAAACTCTTCAGAGATAGCAATGCAGATCAACAAACACTTTTGAATAACTAGTAACACTAGATATTCAGATCTTTCTTTCAATGAGCTTGTAATCAAGTAGAAAGAAACCGATAAAATAAAGATATGCCCATCTTAGTGGGATCAGACCTGAGAGAACCCCCAACTCAATCCCAGGGGATTCCAAGAGGAAGTGAATGCTGTAAGCCATGCCAGAAAAACTCACAGAGTGGCATGCTTATCTCTGCCTCTCCCCAGCACTGAGCACTGTGCTTAGCCCATATTAGGTGCTTAATCAATATTTGCTTGAATGAACACAGTGTACTTTGCTCATTCTAAAAAGCTTTGTGCAAGATCAGAAGGGATGACTTAAGGTGAACTGTATATTTCAATTATGTTTCAACGATTTCAAGTGCTTTTGGCTTATTTTCTCAACAACTTCCACTCCATATTGTACACATCCCTCTGTTTGCTTTTTTTTTTTACCACTTCCTTCCTCTAGGAATATGAGCTTCTTCAGAATAGGATTTATATTTCCATTGCCAGAAGAGTGACTGGCAACTCGTAGAAACCCAGAAAACACTTGTTGAATGAATGTACAGTCCAACACTAGTTGCATTAATGAAATGATGACGTGAAGGTAGATTCAGTAATTTTTGCTTTAACTTGTTATTTGGGTACAGGAAGGAAACTCATGAAGTCAATTCATGAGACTACTGGAGAAGTCACTGCCTATGTTCTTAACTCTATAGGGAAAAATGCACATCTACATCATTTTGACACCAAGTAAATATTTGAAAATATTTTGTTTAGAATCCTTGATACAGAAGAGGAAGGGGAAATTTTTAAGGCATTGGATGGGGTTCTTTGGTGGTGGGGGGGAATAATCTCAGAACCCTTTGTCTTAGCTTATTTTTAAAATCTATTTATTTAATTAATTTAAGAGATGCAGACAGAATATAGGCACATCAGGGCCTCTTACCACTATAAAGAAACTGCATACACACACACACACACACACACACACACACACACACACACATGTTGTGCATCTGGCTTTACATGGGTACTGAGGAATTGAGCCCAGGCTGACAGACTTTGTAAGCAAGTGCCTTTAACTAATGAGCCATCTTCCTGGCCCCTGCCATAACTTATTTGTATAATGAGAGCAATTCAATGATGCCTGTGTTAAAGAAGCTTTATTCTATATTATATAGATCAACATAGAAGCACATTTTTAAAAAATGTATTTGGAGCCAGGCACATGCCTTTGATTCCAGCACTCCAGAGGCATAGGCAGCAATAAATATATTTTATATATATATATATATATATATATATATATATATATATATATATTTGAATTTTTACCTTTTGATTCCCTGTTAATTTGTTTAACTCTCCCCCCCAAAAAAGGGGGGGAGAGAAAGAAATTTTACATAGGAAATTATTCCAAAGGATTTTTAAATTTCAGAGTAAACAAAATCTAGGCCATGTTTTATTAAAGTAAAACCCACTAATCTTTGGAAATGGTTGAGAGTATTGAAATCTGAAAAGCTCCCAAAGATGCCTGCTTCTTGGTATCCACATATTTTGTCCTGTCCCCTCCCCTTGAGTGTAGAGGACACACAGTGACTCGCTTCTCAAACAGTATGATAAAAGTAACAGAAGGTCATTACAGAAATTTGGCTTCACAAGATGGTTACTTCTCTCTCTCTCTCTCTCTCTCTCTCTCTCTCTCTCTCTCTCTCTCTCTCTCTCTCTCTCTCTCTCTCTCTTCCTCCCTCCCTCTCCTTGCTATTTCTGGTAAAGCCAGTTGTTGTGTTGACACTGGCCCACTTGGCAAGGCAACCAGGAACAGAATCTTGCCACCCTCTGCAGTGACAGAGCAAGGTCTCTGATCCTCAGCTAAACCTTGACACAAAGGCAATCCTGACTAGGACATTGACTAGAGCCTGTGACAGACCCTGGACCAAGGTCCCCAGAAAATTCCTTTCTTGATTCTGATCCACACATGTTCTTCTGGGACAAGGGATATAACTCAGTGGTAAAGGACACACTTGGCATGTGTGAGGCCTGGTACTCATCCCCAGCACCACTTCCACCACTTAAAAATGTTCTTGTCTTAGACCATCAGGATTCATGGTACTCTCTTATATTATTAGATATCTGGACCATCAAGTACCAACCACCTTATCTACTGCCAGACAAAACTCTCATGTGATAACTTCAAAATTACTATAATAACCTTTAGGGTGGAGCTCAGTGAAATAGTAGTATTTCATAGTAAGAGAAGTATATATTCTCAGCAAAACCATCCTTACTAAGCTAGTTGACTCAATTCTAAAAAAAATTAGTTTCTTGGTTCTCCAATAACCTTTTCTTCACAGTAAGTTTTTCTTTGTAGCATCTACTTCTGTTTCATTTTTGTACATTTAATAGAAATATTGGCGATGCCTTATTAAAACTAATAGATTTGATGGTTGTATTTAATTTAGTTTGAGGAAAACGGAGCTATCTGACAAGAAAAACCTTGCACTTATGACTATAAAAATAAATTTACTTTTCTATCCACTGCAGTTGTTAATGGTTGTGAAATAATTGGTCTGTGGTAGATTTGTTTCTACATTTCTAAAAGGAATCTCTCTGGGGAAACTTGTGGTGTGGTTTGTTCCTTCTATAAGAACAGTACAGATTCTAAAAATTAATAAGCAGACCTGCAAAACCAAAGAAATTTAAATTACAGTGAATTGTATCACCGGAGGAAGAAACAACTTTAATGTGTTTGATTTAGGTTTAAAGGCTTATATTATCTTCATTAGGGTGTGGGGGTTGGGAGCCAGTATCTGACAAGACAGGATACTTAGATGTAATAATTAAAATACCATTTTGCCACCTCTCTGTTGCTCTTGAGTTGCTCAGAAACCACTGTGAAATATCATGGTTTATCTTTTCTTTTCTTTTCTCTTTTTACTTCTTTTTCTATGTGTAGGTCTGCTTACGAAGAGCATGCACATTTTGGAGGAAGATGTGATTCAAAATCTATTTTTGCACCAGGGAGATGGCTCAGTGGACAAAGCACTTGCCCTTGAGTGAGTACCTGGACTGCAGTTCCTGGGTTTGTAATCCTTGTTCTCCTTAGCAAGAAGGGAGGGGGACACAGGAGAATCTCCCCAAAGCTGGCAGGCAAGTTGGCCTGGCCGATGCATTGGTGAGTGAAAAACCCAGCCTCAAACAAGGTGGAAGGCAAGGACCAACATCTCACGCTGTCTTCTGACCTCTATACATGCGCTGTGGCATATGTGTGCCTGAATTCTCACATGTGAACACACACACACACACACACACACACACACACACACACACACACACACCAACAAGCCTATTTTATGCCAGGAGTGGTGGCACATGCCTTTAATCCCAGCACTCAGGAGGTAGAGGTAGGAGGATTGCTGTGAGTTCGAGACCAGCCTTAGACTACATTGTGAATTCCAGATCTGCCTGGGCTACAGTGAGACTTACCTCAAAAAAACAAAACAAACAAACAAAAGTCTACTTTAGCATCATGAGATCAATGGATTTATGGATATTATAGGAAGAGTACATAACAATGTCCACGTGACTTGATGTGGCTATGAAGTAGCATGTACTTTTTAAGTAATTATCTGAGTGTTCCAATAAATTGGATAAATAAATCAAAGTCTGATTAAAGTCTGTGGGATCTGACCTACAAAACTTTTAAGCATTTAGTATCTTGCAAAGCAAGAGCTGTTTGTTACTTATTTCTAAGACCTTGAGAACATTTTGATAACTTTTCAAATGCAATGGCTTTTGTAATTGTTCTCTCACTTTTTGTTCTGGAAGCTTCCTCCCTTTTCTGCCCAGCTGTCTTTTCATGCCTTGCATCATGGGTTAGTGAAGTGTGAGGAAAGAGACTAAGGACAGCGTGTGGGGATTCCTCAGTATCTCTGTACAGTCTGGCTCAACTGGTCAACTTAATTCCTCCCCCAAGGCCATGGTGGGAGCATAATGATCTCAGTTCTCTCCTCAACCCTGTTTAACTGCATGACAGACCAGCTTTCACACTGAAGGAAAGGAAAGGAATGCATCAGGACCCTTTCTCTTTTCTGTTCTATTCGTCACAGATGAAAAATTAGCTAGGGTTGGGGACAGGAGTAGAATAGACCTAAGTGTAGGTGATTACAGTTCTTCTGGTATACGGCTCCAGCAAGAAATACCTAGTCTTAAATTTCAATATAAACAGCTGGAAGTAAATGATTACATATGAAAGTCTTGCATCAGTATAAATTCCAGTCTACTTGAAGTCTTGAAAACCTAAATAAATTCATGGGGAGAAGAAGTACCCACAGCCTGGTTATTCTCAAAATCCCAAAATAACATGATGATTTTCTTACCAATTCTAAATGGTTATTCCCCTGCCCCCCCCCCCAATTTCCGAATTCCCCCTTAGGAAACTGGACTGTGTCATGGTTTGAGCCTGCTGTTTTTACAACTACACATTTTATTTAACATTCCCGATTTCTCCTCCTCTGGCCTACAGGCTTTCTGTCAACCATCTATCATGAATGGTTCTCTTGTATAATTCTCCCAAGTACAACCTTCTCTCACACACTCTGCCTCTCCCGTAAACCAAGTCTGGAGCTGTTACAGTAGCAGTTCTGCTTAGGACTAGATTTGAAATGCCAAGTTTCTGGTGCCCTTGAATATGGCTAGCTGGTACTTAATGTTGGCTTACTTGTATTTCTGGCAGGCTGCTAACCACTAGATATAGTTCATTGGCTCTAAGTTAACAAAGTTTGTGTGTTGAAGTGCCTTCCAAAACAAAGAATATTCTGTCTCTTAAGATTATTCAAACCAAATAAAACAATAAGGCTCCTTTGTGTGTGATTTTTTTGGACTCTTTAAAATATCTGCTTGAAATAAGGCAAAAAGTTTAATTCAGTGTTAGAACTGAATGCCAATATAAAGCAATAGTTCCAAGAAGAAAGTGAAATATTTTTAACCATGATTTTGTGCTCAAAACACTTTACTTGAAAATAAATCATGCTTAATGTGTATTTTCTCTAACATCAAAAATTCAAAATATGTAGATACTGAGAAGTAGAATGTCACAACATGTGATTAGAGAATTACTATTAATAGCATTTGTTTTTCATGGTAGGGTCTCACTGTAGCCTAGGATGACCTGGAACTCACTCGGCAGCCCATGCTAGCCTTAAACACATGGTGAACTTCCTACCTCAGCCTCCAGAGGGCTGGAATTATAGGTGTGAACCACATATTTGATGCTTCGCAAACATCTGTTGCATCTGAAAATCAGTTGTATGACCTAAGCTATATGATGATAATCCATTATTTAAATGAATCTGAATTAAATGATAAATTCAGTTTATGTTGTTATGAAAAAAAGGTTAAAATTCCTCTGATGGTTAGCTTTAACTTTTTTATCTTGAGATGATTTTTGTTTGCTTTTAGTCTAGTTACTTCAAAGTAAGGAGAGCAGGGTGGATCCACGCAGGTGTTTGGCACAGTAAGGTATTTATGAAACTTATCCTCTCATCTCAGCATTGCATGATGTGATTGGGTTTAGCGCCTCCTGGCAAACTGTCAGAGGCTTTCACTACCCATACTGTGGGAGGTTAATGAAGGATAATGCCAAACCCGGATCTCAAACTACCTGTGGAACAAAGAGACACACTGTGATCCCTGTAATTTTATAGAATAATGCTTTGATTATACCACCCCCTGGGTATAATCCAAAAAGTAAGAGTTTTTTCTTACATATAAAATAATATATAGTTTTTATTGCAAACTTCAAACATTGCAGAAGTACAAAATGAAACACTATCAAACAGCCTTAATGCATGTTTCTCTAAAGTTAAAACTTTCTCCATTGTTATTCAGCTTCTGGTATTATTATTTTTTAATATCTTTATTATGAATAAGTATATACATTGTATGAGCAAATCTTGTGAAGGTGTCTCCATTTCCCTCCTCTCTGTCCCCTACCCACTGGGGTCCTTCCTCGGTGTGCATACTGGATCTGTCCATAGGTTAAGGGGTTATGAACTGCACCAGAGGGAGCCAGGTTTTCTTTCTTTTTATTTTTTCTTCCCCCTTTGTGTATTGTTGCTGAGGGGGGAAATGTCTCTGGATATTCTCCCCCACTATGGCTCTTACAATCTTTCTGCCTGGTATTATTTTTAATATGGCATTCTTATTACAGCTAAGTGACATATAACACCAATGGGCTCAAATGCCTGTTTCAAAAAAGTGATTCTTTCACAGCCTCTTGTTAACATTCTATGAGACAGTCTTCTATTTTAGATACTTAAGTTACATTGCCAAATAAAGCATAATGGATAATTTGATATTCTGGCTGAGTGTTAACATATTTTTCTAGGAATTGCTAATTTTCGAAATATTACAAGACAATATGTATCTCACTAAGCCACAGTGAAAACCATTTGGAAGGTACTTTGAACTCTCCATCATCAGAATCATAGCAGCAACTATGACAATGGTCCATTGAAGATGTCGTGAGGATTCCTGCCTGAACTAAACTCAATTAGGATGTAAATATTCTTTTCTTTTGCTTGTGTGTGTGGGAGGGGGAGGGGGTGTGCTTTCTTGCAGTGGCCCAAACAGAAAGTCAGGACTCACTCTCCCACCCATTCTTGTTTGAGCAGGAGTATCTTACTGACCCTGGACCTTGCTTATTTGTGAGTCCCTAGTCTCTGTTCCCCTATAGGACTTGGGTTACAGGTGTGCATAGCTGTTTATGTAGGTCCTCCTCATGCTTGCCTAGGAAATGCACCTAATGGCTGAGTCATCTCTCCAGCCCATTATATGTACTTTCTAAGTCCTTTTTCCAGAATAAGTTTTTCTCAACTTGTTTACTTATACACGATTTATATTGTTGTCTACAATCTGTCTATGTATATCACCCATTTTATATATATATATATATATATATATATATATATATATATATATATATATATATACATATATGTATGTCAGGTGAGTTAGGGTTATAAAAGCGATGGGAACAAACAGAGAAACAGACCTCTTCACATATCAGTGTATAAGGTTCTGTTTTCTAAGTGACTTCAACAGATATCCCAGCACACAAACTCTTCTTACAATGTGACTTTGACATTACTCTCACTGAGGAATTTAAATCCAGACAGAAGTAACAATATGTCACTCTGTACCTTGTTCTCTGGGGTATTTGCTCTGCAAATAGTTATAGACCCCGAGGAATTCAAAGTAGCCTATAATGACAGACCACAAATACAAGGAGCTTGAGACTACCTGGAGGCAGAGACAGAAACAGCCTATGTGTGTGTCACTGAACAGGTCCAACTGCTACAGCCAGATACGTTCCATTCCAGACCCAAACACATACTTTTCTTTCTTTTTTTCTTCCTCCTTTCTCTCCTTCCTTCCCTTCCCCCTCTCTCTTTCTCTCTCTCTCTCTCTCTCTCTCTCTCTCTCTCTCTCTCTCTCTCTCTCTCTCTCTCTCTCTCTCTCTCTCTCTCTCTCTCTCTCTCTCTCTCTCTCTCTCTTGACAGGATCTCAGTATGTTCTTTAGGCTGGCCTTGAACTTCTGGCCTTAAGTGATCCTCCTGCCTCAGCCTCCTGAGCAGCTGGGACTACAATGGCATGCCTGTCACTCTTAGCTACAACCACGTGAGAAATCTCAGGGCAAGAACTAAGAAGGCCAGCCTTTCTCGCAGAAACCCCAGGAGAAAGTGCAGCAGACTGTTACTGTTTGAGATTTGGGGCAATATGTTACCTATAAAATACACTCTATATAAAGTTGGACTACTCTATACATATGGCCAAATTTGGGGGTGATATAATTTTGGTGCTTCTTGTAGACTGAGTAGCTGCCGGGCTCCTCAGCCAAGAGAAGGCAATAAGGGTGGCAAACTTTAGCATACATATAGTTATACATACATATAGTTGGCGCTGAACCTAGAAAGATCAATCTATACTGGAGAAGCTATATTGAGATATGTGAGGGAAACTGACCAAAATCCTTCTAGATATATGACTATTTTCAAGTACCTTTATCCCATAATTTTAAAGTAAGATGAAAGCAAAAATATTCTCAGAGCCGGACGTGGTGGCGCATACCTTTAATCCCAGCACTCCATAGGCAGAGGTGGAAGGATCACTGTGAGTTCGAGGCCATCCTGAGACTACCAGGTCAGCTTGGGCTAGAATGTGACCCTACCTCAAAAAATGAATGAATGAATAAAGAAATAAATAAATAAATAAAGCTGGCATGAGTAGGCCAGGTTTGTTCTTGAAATATATAATAAAGAAATTATTTGGGCTAGAGAGATGGCTCAGTGGGTAAGGCACTTGCCTGCAGTGCCTAAGGCCCCTGGTTCAATTCCCCAGGACCCACATAAGCCAGACCCACAAGGTGGTGGCTCTGGTGTGCTCTCTCTCTCTCTCTCTCTCTCTCTCTCTCTCTCTCTCTCTCTCTTTCTCTGCTAGAAATATGAATAAATAAAATAAAATAAAGAAATTATTTAGTTTATTATGAGAGTAATAAACATGAAGAAAAGAATCTGGTACAATATTATTGTTTAAGATTAATTTCTACTTTCTAATGACTATAACTTTAATTCCAAAAATTGTAAATAAAATTTATATATTTAAAACAAATTTGGGGGCTGGAGAGGTGACTCCGCGGTTAAGGCGCTTGCCTGCATAGGGT
>PVHP010046873.1:0-13114 GCA_004024765.1 Zapus hudsonius
GAACCTTTCCTTCTCGTGATCTCTTCTTCTGCTTTTTTAGCTGGGTAGCACAGACTTTGCTAAAACCTCTCCCACGTGTTCCTTCCACACTGGTGGCTGGAGATCTCTGTAACTCCTCATTTTCTTTTGAATAAAGTCTCCCACTATACATTATCCTCTGGTGGTCTATAATTATAATTCTTTAACTTTATAGATAAGAATTTGGGTGCTCCTTAAGTTCCGAGGTGCATTGGAATTTGCTGGTGCCATCTGAGTTCTAATCCCCAGCTCCACCATTGCAATACTGTTGTTAGGTGCTTGTGCAGGTAGATTGATTCACAGAGGCACTTCCTGTCTCTCTGCAATGGTGCCTCCTTCCCCTGTGTGGAGACAGGGTGGTGATAGCACGCTAACTTTCCTATAAAAGCATGACTTTGTTGTTTGTTTTCATCCCAAAGTAACACAAATATGATTTTTTTATTATCGCTTCTTTTCTCACAAAAGTGGGAAAATCATCCTGTGAAATGCCCTGGAAACAGGAAGTGGAGCTTTGATTAGCAGCAGGTTGATGTCGTTTTCTGGTGGTGTAAATTAATCTCTCCATGTTCAGAAAGCCCTGTCCCCAAAGGATCTTAGCTTTCGGGTACCTCAAAGCACATCCCCATGTCTGCGAAGCTGTGAAGATTCAGTGCTAAACACTAAAGCAAGAGCTTTGCTCACATGCAACCAAAGGCAGGTTTTGAGGTCAAATTTATTTCTGTTGTTGTTGTGTTTAGAATCTAAGCACTTGTTAGCATTTCCAGCTTTATCCTGGGTTTGCTTCTGAAAACCAGGACCCCGTTCTTCCATCCTTCTGATATGGTTGCTTTTGATTAATTTTCTCTTCCCTGAGGGAAAAGTAATCTAGATTCCTTTCTGCTCTTTCTACAGCTCAACACCCAAATAATGCCAGGTGCCCAGTTCCCTAATTCCTTCTCAGTGTTTCAGTTGGTGGTTTACATTCTACCGGCTGTGGGTCATGCATTCAACTCTCCTGATGGAAAGTAGGAAGGAGTGTGTGGAAATTTGAACGGCTGTCCCCCAATAGATTCCAGAGTTTATTAAAGTATTTTTCCAGCTGCCTGTCTGGAGGGTGTGTCACCTTGGCCAGATCCTAGAGTCCAGCCCTAAAGTGCTTCAGGGGTAGGTCTGGAATGCCAGCTGTACATATGCAAAGAGCAGTCTGAGCTCAAGCCTGGAGTTCCTGCTGTTTTAGTGTTTGTGTGTGCTTGCTTGTTATCGGAGTTGGTGGTGATGGGTTTCTCTCTCTGCTTGAACCTGTGAAAGGGAGCCAGCCTCTTTTACCATTCTAGAACTTTCCATGAATCTGTTACCTCAATAAATACTTTCCTCCCCAAACTGTGCCTGGTGTGGAGACTCATCCCAGTGTGACAGTTTCAAGCAAGCTCACAGACTCCAGGCCAGATCCCCCTCCTCCTGAGTGGGAGGTGTCTAGCCAGAGCTGAAACCTAGATGCTAAAACTGATTGGTCAGGTATGGACCAACCGGCTGTCTCTCTGACTCATCTGGGGAGGTCTTCAAAAGTCACTGAAACAAATTCCACTCTCTTATTCCTGCAAATGGCATTTTAGGAGGACTTTTGAATTTCCAGGCCTTAAGAAGGTAAGGCCTTTCCCCACCCCAGCCTAAACACTAAGGAGAAGGAAGGCTCCCGATTTTTCCCTCATGATGGAAGCCCTCTGTTATCTTTCCCTTTCCTGCCTGTTTGGCTGAGCAGCACAGATTTTGCTAAAACCTTTCCCACGTGTTTTCTCCACACTGGTGGCTGGAAATCTATGTAACTTCTCATTTTCCTTTAAATAAAGTCTCCCACTATACCATATCCTCTGGTGGTCTATAATTTTAATTGTTTAACTTTATAGACAAGAATTTGGGTCCTCCTTAAGTTCTGAGGTACATTGACATTTGCTGGGTATTATCGAAATTCTAATCCCTAGCTCCACTCCTACTCCAGCAGTGTATGGCTGACTACAGCAGGAAGCATTCTGCCTAGTTCTCTGAGTCCTGGTGGGTGAGTTTTAAGACTGCTTTATTGTTGAGCTCTTAAGGGTCTCTTTACTTCTGCTTTAGGTTGTGTTGGAAATCGTTAGTGTCTGTCACGCTGACTTATCCTGGGTTGACTGATTAGCTGTGTTGATAGATCTCTTGCTATCCTGTCACTCTTTCAAGGGTTCCATTTGGATCTACATGATAAGCCTGAGGTGGTTCATCTCTTGCCTGGATGTCAGCCCTCATCCTATAGCTTGTTGGTGAAGTAGGAATGACCATGGCTCTCTCACTGCCTTCTGAAAAATACAAACAAACAGGATCTCCATCTGAAAGTAAAGTCAGTATGGGTAAAATGAGACACACCTTTCTAATTTGGAGAGATACTATTGGGATTAGCCTCTCTGTAGTTCTCTAGTAATGGGAGTTTCTCCTTGGGGCCCAAATTTTTGGTTTCCATAGGATTTTTCCCTGAGTCCCAATTCTAGTTAAAGGCTCCTTGACACTGAGTGGATTTCTTGGCCAATTTGAAAGCTGTTGGCTACCCACCCCCAAGGTTTTGGCACCTCTATTGCCCAAGTGATCAATTCTTGGCTCGCTCATCTCTCCAAGGAGGCATTGTGTTCGGCCTTCTCATGGCAACAGTCTGCATTGTATATCAGTGGTCTCTGCTTTCTCCAAATATTATTGACCAATTTCCCCTGGCCACTTATGTAGTGCCTTCCAGCACTGCATATGCTAGCATCTGGGGGCTGGTTACCCTTCTGAATCTTGCCGGGTCTCTGGGTGTTGTGTGATGACTTTCTGTGGTTTCTTTAGCAATAGGATCTTACCTTTGGCCTGGGATGGGTATTCAAGAGCTTTGAAAAAATCCTGTCTTGTTTTAGGGACCTTTTGGGTCTCTGATCAACAGCCCAGTGTGGGAAGGAACAAATGACTGGGACCAGGAGTTGCAGGTCTGATCAGTTTTTCGTCCGGTGTGGTTTCTTCTCATTCCATTCACGGCTCTTCTTACCAGACGATGTCCACTTCTTCCTCGAGAGCTTACTGTATGGAAGTAAGGATTTTATGATTACAATTCATTATGGGTTTAGCTTATTGTTTAAGTCGCCTCCTCCCCTTAGTCCTCCCCCCTCATTCCTTTCACCCCTTTTATAGTCTAATGTCCCATTTTTTGCAATTGTACATTCTATGGTTTTGGAATGACAATATCATCAATGAGTGACAGGAAGAAGTTCAGAGTTCAGTGGGAAAATTCAATGAGGCATTTGAGTCAGAATTGTGTTGTTTCCTATTATATCACCCCAACTTCTAGGATATATCTCCAGACTTTACGTACTGGGGATTGGTAAAGATTAATAGTTCCACTCAAGGCTTTGTTCCGGTCTTTTCTCCCCGACTCCTGACCTGGCTTTGTAAAGAGGCTCCTTCTGCATCTCTGATCCTTTACCCCATCAGATTTCTTCACAGCACACATAGTCAGAAACCATCATGCACTTGTGTTCATTGATAACAGACATTTCCAATACAATGATAGGTCCAGGAAAGTAGGACCCCTACGATTCTTCAACTCTGTATTCCCAGTACCTAAGATAGTAGTGGCTGACATATAGATAGCTTCAGAAAATATTATTAGAAAAATGAATAAATGAAAGAGCATGACCTGGTCTTAGGGTATTTTTCCATGTGGGAAGCAACTAGTGTGGTAAAAACCAGATTCTGAAACTTTTGGTTACTCCAAATAAAATGCAGTTGTCACTAGCTGTCTCTGTTCACATTAAAAGGATTCCAGGGAGGGCCTAGTCCTCATAATCCAGTGTATTCGACAACTGCATTGCTCTTGGTTCATGGTCAATTCAGAGCTACACAGGTTTGGGGTTTGCTAGAGATACTTTCGATCATCCCCAAATCACCGTATTGCTATGACCTGTGTCTTGGCTGCTAGACTGACCTGACCCTTCTTCATTCATTTCATCTTCATAACCAGTAGACTTCCTGCTACAAAGCCACTGTTCCCTAAATCTATAATGAATGAATGGAGGGGAAATAAATGAGTGGATCTCAATAGCATCCTACGTCTTCCACTTGCTTTATTTCTCCAACTGAAATATTCTATTGTTTCAAACCAAACTGATGGGAACAAGTCACTTCAGGTTTTAGCAGCATTTCATCACACATGAAAATGGCCCAACATTTCAGGCTGCTGTGGAAGTGGCATGATCCCTGCTCCGCAGAGCCAAAAGGACTCAGTGGCCCTCATAGGGTCAGAAGATGGGACTTGTGACCAAGGTGGTGCAAATCAGACACCAAAACAAACAGCATCTCCTTCCTGATAGTTCTTGTGTGTTTGTGTGCATGCGTGTTCAGGTGTGTGTTCCTGTGTCTGCACATGTGACCGTGGAGACCATAAGACCACTTCAGATGCTGTTCCTTAGGAGCTACCCATGCTTTTCTGAGACAGTGTTTTGGTATTGATCTGGAACTCACCAAGTAGGCTAGACTTTCAGGCCAGTGAGGCCACCTGTGTCCACTTGGGTGCCCCTGTGTCCACCTGTGTCCACTATACCTTACTATCTGGTTGTCTATGATTTTAATTCTTTAACTTTGTAGACAAGAATTTGGATGTAGCTTAAATTTTGGAGTACACTGAAATTTCTGCTGGACATTATCTAAATTCTAATCCTCAGCTCACCCTTGTATACCATAATACCCTTGCTTTAACAAATTCTTTCTTGATTCATTCTTTGTAGTCAAACTTGCAGAGCTGGAGAGATGGCTTAGTGGTTAAGGTGCTTGCCTGAAAGCCTAATGACCCGGGTTCAATTTCCCAGTACCCACGAAAATCCAGATGCACAAAGTGTCTTATGCATCTGGAGTTTGTTTACAGCAGCTGGAAGCTCTTGTGAGCCCATTCTCTCTGTCTCTCTTCTCTTCATCTCTTTCTGCTTTCAAATAAATAAATTAGAAAAATTGTATGAATGGAGGCTACATGAAGGCAAGTACTAACTCTAACTTATTCTTCATAGAACAAGTGTAGGAATGAGTTTCACACAATTTTAAGTTTTCTGGACCCTTTTGTGTTGTGCCGGTAATAAGTTAATTACATTTACATCACCTTTTCAGCAAGCAGGTCTGGGTCAGAGCAGTGCTTCTCAAACACTGAAGTAGCTCATTGCTGGATGACCTTCATCCTGGTCACTATTAAGAAAAGCTATCCTTTGAGGCTCCCTTTCAGGCACCGATCTTGACCCATAACAGAAATTACTACCCAGATGTACTAATCTCCTTTGATACCATAAACAGACATGTATAGACTGGGCAGCTCAAACAACAGATATTTGAATTCTCGGTTCTTGAGGTTACAAGTTCACGATCAATGTGCCAACATGTATCAATATTGGTGATGATTTTTATTTCTTTTTTTCCAAGGTAAGGTGTTACTCTCTCTAGCACAGGGTGACCTGGAACTCACTCTGTAGTTCCAGGCTGGCCTTGAACTCACAGTGATCCTCCAATCCTCTTATCTTTGCTTCCCAAATGCTGGGATTGAAAGCATCCTCTGCCACACACAACAGGAAACAACCTTTCCAATTCCTTGTCCAAACCTCCTGCTGCCCTAGAAAGTTCTCTTACAATTCCCTTTTGATTTCCTCTGGTTCGCTTCGATCGGGCATCTTCAACTGGGGGACGTCCCCACAAAGGACACTTGGTAATGTCTACAGTATAGTTTCTTTTTTCTTTTTTTAATATTTTATTTATCCATTTTTCAAGGAGAGAGAGAGAGGGAGGGAGAGAGAGAGCACACCAGAGCCACCACCTTGTGGGTCCGGCTTATGTGGGTCCTGGGGAATTGAACCCGGGGTCCTTAGGCACTGGAGGCAAGTGCCTTAACCACTGAGCCATCTCTCCAGCCCTACAATATAGTTTCTTGTGACTGGAGAGAAGAGCTACTGTCGTCAGTTCATAGGAGCTACTGAACATGCTAGAATCTCCAGTTAGCTCTCCTCATCAATAGTCATGTAGCCCATTATGTCCGTTAATACTTAATGTTGTTGTCTCTTAACATGAACATATTTATTTTAATAATATTTTAGTTATTATATGATACATTTAATACAACAGTCACGTGAATGTAGCAGTAACAATAACTACAGCCCATTTTTCTTCACCCTTATATGTTAATATCCCCATTTCAGCTACGGATCAGCCAAGGATTCACAATGCTTAGTAACCTACTCAGGATTACAAGACAGTTGCTCAGCACTGAGGTTAAACCCCAGAAGCTCGCATCCTCAGCTCCTGCTTGTACATATTCGTATTCAGTAAATTGTAGATTTATCAGTGGTACAGACGGAAAGTGACAGATCAGAAGTGGACTGTGGGAAGAGTCAAAATGAGGGCCAGGAGGCGTTTTGATGTCCCTGCAAGGCCGCTGACCTTCGTCCTGAGTGGCTGAGAGCAGCTGACTCGCCTGGCCGAAGGCAGCATCAAAGCAGCAGAAGGACCTGACAATGCCTTTCCAAATAGCATGGGAAGTGCAAGGCGGTGGCCAGTACAAACGCCACAGGTTTCCCCTTGTTCACATTCAGTGTCAGCACTGCTCTGTCGTCTTCAGAGGATGCTCCCAAGCCTCTGGTTCATTAGCCATCTAAGGGACTCGCTTCCCTTTTAGCCAAAGGGCCATTGTTCCCTCCCCACCAGGTGTAACTGACCTAGAAACGGCTGCCTTGTGCTGCGTTGGGTCTATTTATCCAGCCACCTAGTTTCTGCTGCAGGTCGGCCCACAATGGAGAGAGGCACAGAAAGGGGCAAAGCCTGCAGGGAGGAGGAGTTCAGTCAGCATCGAGGCCATTGAGACAAAAGGAGAGGAGGCCTCCAAACACGGAGGGGCACAGAGCCATCACCCAGGGAGGGGTCTGTCCCCTCTCCTCGCTCCCAGCCTGTTCCCTCTCAGCCCTCAGACACTCATAGCTACTGTAAATGACAGGCCTCACCATGCTGGAAGGTAGGCTGTACACATGGCGGTCCTCCAGGGACCTGCCCCTCTCCGTCCCAGCTCTGTTCTTCCTGCCCTGGGCGTCTTCTCCACTCTGCATCTGCCATTGTCGGGATGGTCCACTCTCCGCTCTTGGCTGGACATCTTCATGGATGATTCCTGACCCCTGTTAGCGGTTCCCCCTCGGGGTGTCCCACCACGTTATTTCCACCCCATTCCTTAGGCACCGCTTACCACCCTGGTTCTTTCTATATTGGACTTGCTTGGGTCACAGTCCCCTACAAATACGAATTCAGACAGGTACAATAGGAAACACACATTTTCACCAATTGTCAACTTAATAATGACAAAAGAAAAGGGGGCTTCTTTCATATTTGTGCAACGTAGAACCCATTTATGAGTAGGTGCCTTCAAAGCTGTTTTCAATAGAGGCAAAATTGCACTGTAGGTGCAAACCTGCCGAGTAGATGTCTGGTCTAAATCTGAACATTTTGGGTTCACAATTGTGTGTGCGCGCACACACACACACACACACACAGGCCCGTGGTGACCAGAGGTCAACGTTGGGTATCTTCGTCTCTTTCTCCCCTTATATTTTGAGACACCAACCTGGAGCTCACTGATTCCACTAGACTAGCTGGCCAGTGAGCTCTGTGCATTCTCCTGCTTCTACCTCCCCAGCATTAGGATCCCAGACCTGTTCTGTCATGCCTGCCTCTTAGGATCCTAACTCGGGTTGTCTTGCTTGTGAGAAAGCACTTGACGAGCCAACTCCTCAGACCTGGAATAACTTCACAGGAGACTAGCTTTCAGCCATAGTCCATCTCAGAACAACACAGCAAATGCAAAAGATAAGGGAAGTTCAGGCTCAAAGCTACTGAAGGAATGTGAGAGCCAGGATGGGAAAGCCCTTGAGTGTCTCGGGAATTTAAACCTTCACTCTTTGTGGATTAAGGAATAAAGGGAGACACCTGCTAGGACTCACTTCCTTCCCTCTTCCATTGTCCGGACTTTGAGCAGTAAAGCAAGATGCCAAGAGGAGAGAAGGCAGCAAGAAAAGCCTTGAAAGAAGCTCACAGTTGAGAGCTGGGCAGGCACGCGGGGCCAAAGCCAGAGGCTGGAACGAGCTACTTTATTTACAAAGAACCAACTCCTGCCCCACAGCTGACAGCGGACCGTGGTGGCCAGCGCTCTCCACACTGTGCGTCTGTGCTCTGAATATCCACGCAGCCTGTCGCAGCAGGTCCTCGCGGGTGCCATGATAGCTCTTCCCGGTTTCCTTTCAGGAGATGAGCCATGGAGACCACAAAAGGCCTCCTACAATTACTGGTCTTTCCCGCTTCCCCCGCAGTCCTGTAAGAACCAAAGCCCTGGTCTTTTCTCCCAGCTGTGCAGGAGTTGTTCCTGGAAAGGTGACTGAGTAATTTGGACACAGAGAAGAGTTTGGATGAGAAGCTCTCAGGTAGAATAGTGGGCTTTGGCCCACTTTTCCATTAATGGTCTGGAAAGGTGAGGAAAGTACCCTCTAATGAAGTATGTGGATGGTCTGAATGTGGAAGCTGTTTATATCCGTTCCTTAGGACAGTAGAACTAAGCGGTGTAAACCCAGTGTGTGTAGAGAAACATCCGAAGAATTTATTCCCGTTCAGCCACTTTAGACCGAGACAAGAAATAGCACAGAGACCTTTAGCTGAGTCCTGGAAGAATTTAACAGAAGGCCTCAGATAGGAGGAGCCGGAGAGAGCAAAGCAGACACACGTTGGGCGGCTGATGGGAGCTTTGCATGTCCAATGCCAGTGCTTTTCCAGAAGCAGGATGACGGTAGTGACATCGGATGAGTGATGGAGAAAATGAGAGATCCTTCTCTCAAGGAGGGTGTGGAGACCACACCTTGACCCTAGGCTCAATCCCACCCTTAAACCCCAAGAGAATGTCTGTCTGCCGGAGAGCAGATCCTGTGAGGAAACTGAGCAGCTATGGCTCACAGGCTGGGAGGGAGGAGGTGATCACACAGCAAGCAGTAGTCCAGACAGAAATCCGTTTTATCATTCCCAATCTTCTCTTTTGGGACCCACATCTTGACCATGGAATGGGAGAGAGAAAATTTCAGTATTTTCCTTTCTTTTATTTTGATGTGGAACACATTACCATAAGCAATAAAATTCTGCAGAGAAAGTTAGTGCTGTTGTCAGTGTTACAGTCTAGGGGCCTGGGGGTCATTTTTCTACCAATTAAGAAATTAAGAGGCAGGAAAATATTTTAAAGGAATTATGTCAGAGTAAGAGGAGGAGAAAAGGGAAAGAAATTGGACTCCTCTGGGGAGGTGGTTTCCAGAGCTGAAAATAAATTCCAGTTTCCATGGGAAAGGACCTGAGTGTCTGACTGGTCGGCTGAGTGAAGGTGAGAGGCACTGGGAGGTTCAAGGTGCAGCCAGGACTTCTCAGGGCCCAGGAAGTTTGCCAAGCCACTTGTGGGAAGGAGGAGATGGAGTCACTGGCCCTTGGCTGTTACCAAGGGACCCTTTCTCTCTATCTACCTACCCAAGGAAACTGACTCTTAGTGTTTCAAAAGTGAAGTGAAGCCAGGCGTGGTGGCACACACCTTTAATCCCAGCACTCAGGCGGCAGAGGTGGGAAGATGGCAGGAAGTTTGAGGCCACCCTGAGACGACAGTGAATTCCAGGTCAGCCTGGGCTAGAGCAAGGCCCTACCTCAAAACCACACACACACACACACACACACACACACAAGTGAAGTGAAAGCAGATGATCAGAAGTCCAGTAGAGATGCCTTGTATCTCCCTGGAAAAGTTGGACAAACTATTTTCTGGTATTTCCAACAGCCTGCAAGTTGGTAAATATTTTTTTCAAACTCTATTGAAGAATGATTGATGAATAAAAAGTGGATATATCTTTTGTAAAATATTTTATTTATTCATTTTTCAATCAGAGAGAGAGGGAGAGAAAGAGAGAGAGAGAGAGAGAGAGAGAGAGAGAGAGAGAGAGAGAGAGAGAGCACACCAGGGCCACCACCTTGTGGGTCTGGCATATGTGGGTCCTGGGGAATTGAACCGGGGGCCTTAGGCACTGGAGGCAAGTGCCTTAACCGCCGAGCCATCTCTCCAGCCCAAAAGTGGATATATCTTAAATGTCTAAATTAATGTTTTGTTATGTGAATCCATTATGAACACATTTCCCAGTTTATTGTGTTTCAAGCTTAAGTACAAGATTATCAACGTTAGTCCTCCTTGTTCCTTGTTCCTTGTTCCTTGGCCAACATCACCTCATGTTTATCTGTCCCGAGTCATGATCTTGACTATTCTGGATCCCTCATCCATGTGAGACGATGCAGTATTGGTCCTTCCATGACTATATATTTTTTACTTAATTAATGTTCTTCACATTTTTTTACAATAACTGGATTTCCTTCTTTTCTGGTGTAATAATATAATAATATTTCATTGCTGTGCAGACTTCTTTTTCCTAATTCTTCCATTCCAGGAACATTTGGTTTTATATCTCTACTACCATGCGTGCTGGTGCAATGAGCTAGGAGTTCATTTATCTCATTGAGATTCTGATTTAAGTCACTAGATAAACAGCCCTCAAAAGTGGGATCCCGGGATCCGACCACAGTTCCATCGACTGATACTCATTCAGTTTTCTAAAATGACCACATCAATTTATATCCCCATTGTCCTACTCAGCCACATGCCACTGGGATGAACCTCCAAGCCAGGCACAGGAAAGAAAGGAAGGGAAGTTCTGTAATGGTGAAAGAGGCTGATCCCCTTTCAGAGGTCCAAGCAGGGAGAGAAACCCAGCATCAGCACCACACACACCAGCAAAAGAGGCAGGGGGAAGAGGGAGATTTTCTCCCCTTTATCCCTAACCCTAACCCTTTGAGTGGGGTCTTGCAACCCTTCCCTAGACTTATCAACTCCCTGAATCTCTGGAATTTTCGTCCTGCACTGCCCTACCAGGAAGGAAAGTTTATTTCTAGCTTTCCTTAACCTTCCTTACATTCTTCCCCCTTCTGAGGGCCACCTTCCTGTAAACAACCTCAAAGACCCACACAAGATTACTAAATGGGCAAATTGACAACAAAACTTAATCAGCACAAGTCCACCCCTTGCCAACTTTGCAGCAACCCATATCCCCTTACATCACGCTTAATTTGTAAATGAAGATAGTAAGAAGATCATAATTCCCCCTGAAATGATAAAACTATCCCATGTACAACCAGAAATGCATAATCTCCCCAAACACAAGGCAAACTCCCTTGACTGAGTTCTGTAATATCGAAACAAGTTACATCCTTCTGGCATATAAAGACACAGAGTAAATATTCCCAACTGCTATGAGGCATAACAAGGAGAGCCTGGACCAAGGCAAACTAAACCATTTGGCAAAATCAGATATCTGCAGTCCAATATCTCAACCAGTGACAGATTTTCCAATTCTGTCCCTCCAGCTTGGCTGAGTATCTGGGGAAAGCCTCTCTCTCAGCCCTTGCACAGTCCTGGAATATCCACAACATCTTCGGGTCTCCACTGTAAACCACAGTTCATCTTCAATGGCTTCACTGGCCAATCAGGGACTTCACGCCCTGTTCCAAACACTGCATCTCAGCAGCGGCTCCTGGAACTGTGTGAGCTTCATGACCCTCTCCACACATGCATTTCTCATGCTTCCAAAAGCAATACCAGGTATGCAGGACACAGCCAAGTTGTTAATTCAGGGAGGAAATAAATCATGACCTTGAAGAGCAGGTTCCTTCTATTTAGCCATCTCCTTCGAAAAGATTCAGTCCTTCCTGGATGGAAACACGTCAGGCATCCTTTCCATTGTTTGGGGAAAGCAGTTGGGCCACCTTCAATCATGGGAATATCTCTATTATTAATAGAAGTTTTAATAACCAGTCCCAGTACACAGTAAATGTTAAATTTGCTTTACCTTTTTTCCATCCTTAAAACTGAAAATTCTCAGTTCATATCATTAACCAAGAACATTAGTGCATTACTTAAATTCAACATTGATCAAACTCACAATTGAAGTCAAATCCTAGCATGGCTTCAATAGCCTTGCTTTTGTTGTTGTATTTCATTTCAATAGTCAGAAGCCCCCATGGTGGGGGATCTGAGAACAGAGACCACTAGATCTGAGAACTTTGAAGGAATCCTGTAAGCAGCTCCATGACGTTACTCCAAGTATCTAAAGTCACACCATTAGATAATCCTGCTGAAACCTCCGTCCTGAAGTTTGCAATATATCCCCCACTAACAGACTGAGATCTGGCTATACCACAGCTTTCTCGTACGGTGCTGGCTGTGGCGAGCACATCCCAGACAAAGCTGCATCCACGTGCTAAACAGTGAGCCTGCAGAATCCGTTTGGAACACGGGCAGTAGAATGCATCCAGATGTTATTCCAACAACACAGTTCTAATAATGTCCTCTGCAGTCTTTCCTTCCCCTTAGAAAGTTCATAAGCCAAGCCTCCAAATGCAATTCTCTCTTCACTTAGCATTTTCAAATTCTCACCAGAATCGTCAACAGTACATGGTTTACTGCTTAGGAAGGCATCTTCAGTTGCCAGTAACAAATCCTCCAGCACACAAGTTCCAGAAAACCACATCCACACAGTCAGATTCATCTCAGTCATATCGCCACACTCTCTGGCGCAAAAACTGTGATAGTCAGCCACATACCACTGGGATGAACCTCCAAACCAGGCACAGTTATTGGAAGGAAGAATTTAGTGAAGCTACAGATCCAGGGGTAGTTTCATCATGGTGAAAGAGGCTGGCACCCTTTCTCTGTCTAAGCAGAGAGAGAAACTCATCACCAGCACCTTATACACACCAACAAAACAGGCAGGGGGAAGAGAGAGATTTTCTTCCCCTTTATATAGCCTTTGGGCGGGGTCTTGCAACCCTTCTCCAGACTTGTTGACTCCCTGAGTCTCTGGAATTTCCTTTTTGCACTGCCCTCTCAGGAAGGAAAGTTTGTTTCTAGTCTTCCTGAACCTTCCTGACATCCTGCCCCCTACTGAGAGGACTGCCTTCCTGTACACAACCTCAAAGATCCACCCAG
>PVHP010046874.1:0-13131 GCA_004024765.1 Zapus hudsonius
GAGCTGGCACCTGGATGCTAGCCCCGCTGGCGACAGTCTTCTTGCCCACCTGGGTCAGGACTGGAGCTGTGGCTTTAACCTGCTGAAATCAGCCATCCAAGGCTCCTATCCTTAGCTGATGCATAGCTCCCAGGGGCCAAGGGAGTTGGAGTTCCCAAAGTAGAACCAGAGTGTGAAGGGAGGCTCACACCTCATAGCAAGGGGGGTCCAGCAAGGGAACCACTTCAGTTGGCATGGCCAGGTAGCTCAAGAGGGCTGCCGGGGAGCTGCCACCATTGCTTCAGTTTACAGAAATCAGACAGGAGATCTGTGACCTGGAGGGTACTCATGACTCAGCCAGGAACTTCATGCCCTTGGGGCCTCTGGAGCTTGGAGCAAAGACCCATTTAGCTTCTCACAGAAAGGAGGGGCAGGGTGAAGGAGCGAGGCTGGGGAGAGAGCAACTGGGCCAGGGACAAGCAATTAAAGCTGTCCGCGCTGCCAGGCTCACAGATGCTCTTCCTGTCCTTGCAAGGGAGAGCCTCCCTCCCTTTCCTTCCTTAGCTGCTGCATCTCCAGCACCTCCGAGTGGCCTGGAGAGGCACAAAGGCAGGCAGGCTGGCAGCCTCAGGTGGCATGGGAGCTTGTTCGTGAAAACACACGGATGAGGGCTGTGCCCACTTCCACTTAGCAGCTGTTTCAGACAGCCAGGACTCTAGTCACTTGAGCCTGAGGCCCTGTGGAGATGCCTGAAGGGGCTAGCTTTAATTTGATAACCAAAAAGTCTGCTTGGTAAGGTCTGTTTGAAATTTTGAAGATAATTTTGATTTCGGTTTTAATCTTGAGGATATCCGGGCTAATCTCTCTTGTGCACCTCTGCACGCATTATCTTTTAAGCATCTGACTTAAACGATATCAACAGAGCTCTCTGTCTGACAGGCTGGTGCTGTGGAAGGCTGGACCCTGGAAGGCAGGCCGGGCTCACCTGGACTTCCATGATCTTGAGCCTTCCTACACACAGGGGCTGTGGGTGACTTTAGATGTGCCTGGCATTGGTCACTTGAAGAGGGTCAAATGAATTTAGCATAATTCTCTAAAATATAGACTATTCCAGAACCATTGTGGCTAGTTTGGCCGCAACCCAAACTTGCAGCTGAGGGAAGGATAGGGAAGACTCCTGGTAGATGAATCCTGAAGAAAGTCCTGTGTTCTTTCAGCATCTGAAGTGGAGGGTGGAAGAGGCTGGGGGGATGGTTCCCCCACCTGAGGCACCTAAAGGTCCCTGCTCTCTAGGCTGAGCTGATGATGCATACAGAACCGGGCGTTGAGGGCTCTGCCTGAACTGCAGAAAAGCTCGGGGTGGGAAGGAAGCAAGAAGATGCCCTGCTCGCCTATCCGCTCTGTTCTTGAAGCAGGGAGCATGGATACCTAGCATGGAGAGATCTAGGGTTAGGATCTAGCCTAGCTGAATGCAGTAATCTCAATTTAAGCTTGAGGCCTTAAGCTTAATTTAATTTAAGCTTGAGGTGATGCAGGAGATGGGGGAAGAGGAGACTGGGACCCCTGACATCAGAGTGTAATTTATAATGTCTGTGTATGTTCTCGGGAAAGGGTGCAAGCTGCTTGCCATTTGAATTGGTCAGAGGGACTCATCTCACAGTTACGAGAGGGTCTGAGGCATGTCCTCTGGCCAGAGAATGAGGGGCGGATGAGGTCTGGCCTCACTGCAGTCATCCAGAGAGGGAACTAAAGCTCTGATGCATCCCTCAGCTGATGTGATCCTCAGCCAAACAGTTTTTCAGCTTCTGTTGCCCTGCCTTCCTGCTCCCCTGAAGACACACACACAAGGGCCCCAGATGAAGAGATGTGTTTGTGGCCAGACCAGAGTCCTTTTGTTAAGCAAACACAGCAGCCCCCCTTTTAGCAGAAATAGCTCTGGAGCAAAGAGATGGAGGGGGAGTGTGTCCACAAAGCCATTTGCTGTTTAGGTGTCAGAAATAAATTTTACCACTGGAGTCTGTAGCATCTGATTAGTGAATTATTCAGTTGGGATATTGCGTTCCCTCTGACCTCATTAGTAACCCTGAGGTGAGAGGGGTGCATTAGAGTAACCACCAGGCTGTCACGGAGGAGCAGAGTAGAGGCATTAAAGTGGATTAAAGTGCTTTACCAAGAACTAAGGCACAACTCATAAAAACAGCGCATTGTTAAACCAGGGCTCAGCAAATAAACAGGCAGACGCCACCAGGGTGGGGGAGGGGAGGACATCAGGGCAGCAGGGAGGGGAGGGAGTCAGGCCAGAGCTCTGTAGCAAGGTGGCCAATTCTTCCTGCCAGACTCCTGGCATCCGGAGGGTGTCTGGAGTCTGGGCGGAGGTGTTTCTCCAGTTTGATGTCTTCACTGAGTCTTAAGCCTCTTCCCCAAAGTGCCTGACTCCTGGTATTGTCCCTTTTGTCCTCTCAAAGTCCCAGAGAGGAGACAAATTCAATTCATCTTATTGCACAGCTACTATATACATTGTGGCTTCCAACTAAGATATTTTTACTAGGACCTCCTGCCCTTGCAGGTGATAAAACAAGGGAACTAGAGGAGGTGGGGGGGGGTCCCTGATTCCTGGGACCTCCCCAGAGCTGCAGCTTTACTTGAATAGAGAGACCTTAGCCCCTGGTGAGCCAGAAGGTTTGGTGGACCATGGACAGGGGCTGATGGGAAGGCCCTATTGTTTGTCCCTTCTGAGGAATTCATGTCCCTTTAGTAGATACAGTTTTGAATGGAGGATGGAAAGAGAAGACTGGAGAGACAGGTCTTCTACTTGTACAAATCAAGGGCTCTCCAAACGTCCTAGCCTTTTGTTCTGGGAGACCGGAACCTGTTGCACAATCCTTAATGCAGAGAATCTTTTCTTGCCCAACAAAGATGGATGGATTGGATGAGCAGAACCTGCTTTTCAGTGTGATATTAATCAATGGTTACTAAGATCCGAGGGTCCAAGCATGCATCTCCCTTCATCATGGAGATGCCCGGGTTGGTCCATGGCTCACTAAGCTAATGATGTTGAGGTCTCCTCCTTGCCAAGGGCCATGAAAAGAATGAAGAAAGCAGGGAAGATGGAAAACTGCCCTGCTCCGGGTCTAGATGTAACTGCAGAGACTGAGGCCGGGCTGTGAGGGCACCTCCTCTTTCCTTTGTTTGGGGATGGGGCTCCTGGCTGGAGTTCAAGGCTGTCCCCAGAGACACAAACCTCAGTCAGCGACTGGTATGTTTGCGATTGTTTGTTCAGCAGCAATTGCAAATGGATGCTAAAAGGCTCTGTGGTTCATTGATGGTCACACTCCACTCCAGCCCATTCTTCATCCACTCTGCAGGCCGGCCACAAACCCTACACTGGCAGCCCCCACTGCTGCCCTCATTTGGTGCTGGGTCCTAAACTCTGCCTGCTCACAGCTCTCTCTCTAGCAGTCTGGAGAGTAGAGGCCTCGCCTCAGCCATTGTGCTTTGGAGATCCTTCTCCAGGACAGGAGACTTGTTGGTTTTGCCCTCTGTGCCTTGTGTTATGTCTTAACTCATGCTAACTGGGCAGGGTGGGCCACATGGGAGCTTATAGTTCATTCAAGATATACACTGGAAGCTCAGTTACACAGGGAAAGAGGACATGGGAGGGGAGTGTCACTGAGAATTGTATTGTCATTTTACTTTGGACCTGAGGTTCTTAAATTTGAGGTCCAGTTGCTGATTCCACTGTAAAGCAGGAGAGTGAGTGGCTGGTCACATCCTAGCTGCAGTTGGGACACCTTTAAGGTATTTATTTGTTTATTTAATTTTTTTGTTTTGTTTTGTGTTTTTGAGACAGGGGCTCATGTAGCTCAGACTGGCCTTACACTTGATACATAGGTGAGGCTGGCCTTGAACTCCCACTCCCCCTGCCTCTACTTTAAAGTGTTTGGATTACAGGTGTGTGCGACCACACCCAGCTTTATTTCCCATCTTTACTTAGTACAGAACCCTGTCCTATGCCCCTCATCTTCATGGTGGGTCTTCCCACATTATTTAAATCTCTCTGGAAACACCTCACAGACATGCCCAGAGGTGTGTCTTCTAGGTGGTTCCAAATCTCATCAAGTTGACAAAGATTAGCCATCACCATGATCCTTGGACATTATTTATGCTCAGTGAAAGCCCATCACAAAGAACCATATGTGGTACATGAATTCTATATGTACGATGTCTGGACTGAACCAGTCCATAGAGACAGAAAGTAGTTGCCAGGCACACAGTGTGGGGGGGACTGAAGGGTGTAGGCTATGGAATATGAAGTATTTTTGGAAGGGTGAGGAAAATGTTCTAAATTGATGGCTGATGGTAGCTCCACTCTGTGATTAGACTAACATTCACTGGATTATACACTTCAAATAGGTGCCTGTATGATATGTGAATTATATCTCAATAAAGCTGTCAAAAATAACCTACACATCTTTTTACCTCCTGCCAGTGGGGATTTCTTCCTCTTACTTTCTCCCATTGAAATAGATACTTTTACAATGACTCTGTGGCCCTTGCCCTAGTAAAGAGATGATGGGAAATGTGAAAATCCTGTACAACTCACAGGCTTTTGTACTTGAGAATCCCAAAACACCAGGCAAAGCTAGATGAGTTATGGAGGAGGTGAAAGAAAGAAAGACAAGATGCAAACACAGTGTCACAGAGAAGTAAGAATTGGAAAGCTAGACTCTCCGTATACCACTGAAAAGTGATCCCTGGGAAAGGAAAGAGCATAGATATAGGCGGTTCCTGATCAGCAAGGACTCAGGCCTGGATCTCTCTCCACAGAGGATGCAAGATAGAGACTGGTATGTCTGCAAGGTCCTACACGTGGGCAGACAGGTGATCAACTGCCTGAGGTACATCATAATCCACTCCAAATTCTGCAAGATGATCATTTTATTGTACTCGTGGACCTTGTGGGTCAGTAATGCAGAAAGAGCATTCTAGGACTGGCTTGTCTCTGATCCACCTCATTTAGGAACAGTCAGAGGCACGGGCTGACTTGCTGACTACTGGTGGTCTAGAATCATCCAAAAGCCTGTTGTCACTGTTGGCTATCCACTGAGATCTCAGCTGGGACTGTCAGCTGGAACTTCTTTATGTGACTCTTTGGGATCCTCATGACATTAGTTTCCAAGGATAAGCATTCCAGGAGAGTCAGACAGAATTCCATTTCCTTTTAGAGTCACACAGTGTCATTTCTGTGGCATAAGACTTCACTTCTTGATGGGGTGAGTTTCAAAGTCTTGATATAGAAGGGAATGGGGACTAGAAGACATTGCTGTGGCCCTCTTTGGGAAATCAGATGTTATTGGAACTATAGGTAGTTGCATTAATTAGGGTTCTCGAGAGGAAATAGAGTTGATAAAATGAATTGTAGTAAAAGGGAATTTATTGGAGTAGCTTACGACAGTCTAACAATAGCAGTCTGCAGGCCCACAGGTGAAGAAACCAGTAGCTGTTCAGTCCACGTGGCTGGAGGCCTCAGCAGTCCCACTCCAGCCCAGAAAGCCTGATGGCTCCCTGGGGAGCTGCTGCCCTTCAGTCCATGATGTGAGGCCGAGGAAACTGGGTTCCGATGTCCAGGAAGGGTAGGAGAGCAGGGTGTGAGTGCAAGTCACAAATAAACACCAGCAGCCTGGGGAGGAAGGAAGAGGGTTTCCTTCCCCTCAAGCTTCCTTATATTTAGTCCCCTTCTGGAAGGCCCACCCACTGGGGGGGAAGGTCTCACTCTGGAGAAGGGACCTCCTCCCTTCTCCAAAATCCCAAAACGATTTTGTCAATCCTTCCTGCAGGCAAATTTAGAGACCCGCCTAAGATTACTATGGATTATTACATAGATCAAGTTGACAAATAAACTTAACCATCACAGTAGTCTTGTCTTAAGCACTCTGTAGTAAGCCATCAGACCCAATGGACCATACAGAGGGCTTTGGTAACAATCCAAGTGGACATATGGCTGATGGCATCCTCCCTTACAAGGCCTGTCCTCCAATCATGGTTTGACCTGGCTTAAACTAAAGAAAGACCTCAAGGAGTATGGGGGTTGGGCAAGGCAAGAGAGCCTCCAAGAAGGACTAAGATTAAATTTCTTCCAACCAGGCAGAAGGGAGCTCAAGGCTGCAAATTAAAACATCCAAGCATCTTACAGATTTGGAGTTCTATAGCATGGCTTTTGTGTTTGTACTGTATTCATTTATCTCTGCAAAAAGGTAACCAACAGGACAAGAGATGAACACTGAAACATGGGGGAAGGATGGTAGGCAGGCAGTCTTTCAGGCTCCCCACATCCGTTTCTTCCTGTGGTGTAGTAATATGACATTACCCAGGTAGTACACAGTGTGGAGGTGTTTGGAAGTCCAAAGCATATGAAGCATCACCCTTATCCTTGAGGCCAAGTGGCCAAAGCCTGGATCCCAAGCTGGAGAATGGCCCCACTTGAGTCCAAGAAAGTCATAGTCTTTCTGTCAGAGCCTTAGAAGATTGTCTAGACTCATCAGTGTCTTCCCTGGTCATGAACATAGCCTGGGCTCATGTCCACTGTCTCAATGAGGAGTGATTTTTTTTTTTGCACCCTAAGGGAACATTTGCCAAAGACTACTGACTGATTCTGTGGTCAAAACAAGAAAAGGAGGTATCTCTGGTGTGCAGAGGATGAGGGATTCTGTTAAAGACCCTGCAATGTGCAGGCAGCCCACCACAAAGAACCATTCTGCTTCAAATGCCAAAGGTGCCCAGGTGGCCATGCTCTGGCTCAGGTGTTCCCAACAAGAAACATATCTATAAAGGTGGTTTTGGAAAAACCTGTCTCCCTTTACATTCTCTATCAGAATGGTGTCCCTACCCTCACCCTAGGGAGGTGACAGTTTTCCACTGTGTTCTGGAAGGAAGTCCAGAGCCAAGCAAAGGAGTAGGTGGGTGATATCTTTTTTGCCTTTTGCAATCCTGAATGCACTAAATATAATTTTTGTATTTTTAAGGCACCGTAAAATCTGTGTGTTTTATAGACCAAAAGAGTTACCAGTATAAAACTGAGCTATATAAATAGGAAAAAATATGGTATCTTGACAGGCAAAAGAATGGTGAGACTCAGTTCCATGTTGCTTAGCTTGAGGTCAGGGATAATGACTTGGAGAGACTGGAAAGAAAACCCTGGTATGAGTTGTTCACTCTGCCTCAGGGATGGCCAAAAAAGAGACATCAGAGGAAGTTAAAGATGATGGATGGATGGAGGCTTTAGCCAGGGAGCCGAGGGTGGGAGGCAGGTGAACAGTAGCACTGTGAAGTTCAGTTTAGACCTAGAACTTTGAGAATGGACCTGGATTCCCTGGGAATATTGAGGTTTGTGAAGAAGAAAGAGAAGATGAATGAATCTAGGGGTGGATATGGGAGGAGAAAGGGGAAGGGAAGGGAATGAGAGGGCTGCCAGGAATGGAGAGGACGAGTAGGGACTGTGGAGAACTAGCTCCTGCAGACGATCCCACGTCCCCATTGGTTTTGCTCCCAGTCTAGCCAGGTTGCTTTGCACCCCAGACTGCCTGTTATGGAACGGTGTACCTGGCAGGTCCCTTAACAGAAGGTTCACAAAATGAATGTCACCAGAAAAAATGAAGTCATGAGGTCAGAACCTATTGGGACATTTGTAGAAGAGTCCATTTCCCCCCTCTCACCCAATATACCAGAAATGTGAGCTCCACCAGGCTCTAGGCTGGGAGCCTGACCCTCAAGACAATCCCTGTGTGCTCAAGGACAAAGCCATTTTCCTATGTGACAGAGACAGGCACCACCTCACCTCCCTTGTTAAGCAGTTGGCGGAAACCCCCCTTCTGTCCCCTGGGAGGATTGGCAAGGGGAGGGTGTGCGTGGAGGGAGGAGGGCTTGGGGCAGAGAAGGTGGCTCTCACTTCTGCCTAGCACTTGCTATTTCGGACCCACCAAAAGTCTGTTCCTCCTGGATCCCCGCTCCAATGCGAGTGACAAGACTCCTCACAGCGATCTTTTTACTTAACCCCTTTTGCTGGGCCATCTGTTCACTACTCTGATATATGCTTCTCCTCGGAGAAACCATCAAATTATTCAGGCTCCTTCCCCGGCAAAAGACACTTCTCTCCTCTCAGCTGCCCCTGCCTCCCACAATGACGCCCAACCACTTGCCCACATCCTGAGTGACACGGACTCTTGGGGATCTGTGGGCGAATGGATCATGGTCGAGCAAAAAAGACTCAAGGTTTAATACTCATCCTGTTTGTGGATTACAGTTTATGTCTCAACAGTACCAACTCCCCCCCCCCCCAGGCTGGCTTTTAGAAATACACTCCACTGGGTGCCCTGGGTGCGGTGATACCTTGTCTCCCTCATGATCAGAATATACTTCACACTATAACCTATCCCATCTGGAGCCTGGGGGGCATCTTCAAGCACCTGTAAATTCTAAGCTGCTCAGGGTTTTAGCTTGGCATGCCCTTTCACTCCCAGTCTGCATCTCCCTCAAGCCCCGTTGCTCTGGGTAGACTTTCTAGGGCAGTCCTGATGATAGGGAGGAGGAATGCTTCTCTCTCTGCATGGCTCAGTATAATAGCTGCCAGCCAACGCTGGCTACCAAGTCCTGGAAGCCTGGTTGGTGCCACAGAGCAACTGTACTTTATTAAGTTGGATTTTATTTCAGTGGACTTAAACTTAGCCTCAAAGCAGCAGCAGCCACCAAAATTTCTAGAAACGTGGAGTCTGAATGAGACCCCTGGATGGTGGACCTCCAGATGGTGGTTTCCATTTACTGCTGAGAAATACTGATCCACGGCCAGTGCCCGAGGAAGCCTCAACTCTTAGATGCCCCCCACCCCATCACCTAGACCTCTGGAGAACCTGAGTCTTAGACAGCCCCTACCCCCTTTTGGGTCCATGCTCTGGCTGTACCATCCACACCTCAGGCTTGGAAGGCAAAACCTTTTTGGTACTTGGCTGGTGCTTCTCACACCCCCAGCAAGGCATCAGGCTGTGGGAAGTTCTGAATAATGAATGCAGCCTTCACTCGCAGAGCACCTTCCCCAGTGGGTGAGGCACACAGTCATCACCCACCCCAAGAGCAATCTCCCTTTGGTGAGAACAAGCCCCTGCCTCCGCCTTTCTTCCCTCGCCCACGGGAGCCTGAAAGCCGGTTGTGAGGAGGAGCCATGCTTTAGAATTCTGAGCAAGCAGCCACCAGGTGCTCGGCAACCGTGAGGTTTCTTTTTTCTGATTTCTTTTCTTATTTTCTAGTCAATATTGATTGAACTTATCTTCCAGGTACTGTGCTAAGGGGCTTGTGTGCTCGCTCTTTGCCAACACTAGGAGCTGGTATTATCCTTGGTTTTTAGAAGAGAAGCCCAAGGCTCCAAGAAGCTAAGCAACTTGCCCAAAGTCTGTTTAATCCCAGAGTTTGAGCTTTTACTGGAAGCTCCACGTGATCCTTTGTTGGCATCCCACACCTGAGAGAGGTAAGAGAGCAATGACCATTAGGAATGTCAGCTTCTCCTAGTGCCCAAGAAATTATCATCTAAGCAGACATTTCTGAGTCAGTGACTCAGGACGCTTAGTCAAAGTTTAGTCTGACATATGGATCTGATGTGAGATTCACTCACTGTTACTTCATGTCGAAACCCTTGTCCCTGTTCCTTCTCCCTGGATCTTAACGATCTGTCTTCAGAGCCTGAGCACTGCTGGGCAGCAAGAAGGTTACTTCCTGGCATCAGCTGTGGCTCCATGGGCAGCTGTGGGCAAGTGTAGACTCTCAGCCCCGAGAGCTGCAAGGTGCTTCCCTTAGGAACCTGGTTATGAAGGAGAGATATAGTCTAGAATGACAGTAACTCCAGTCCTTGGCCTGTAGTAGATACATGTGACCCTCCCTGGACCCTGAATCTTTTCTCGAAAAACTCCATATAAGCCTCTAGCATCCTCATGTCTCCTCATAATTTGTGGCCTAGGCTGTTTCCTGGATCTGTTTCCAGTGGCTATGTGGTGTCTTTTTCCTTCAGAATGTTCTTGTCACCTTTGAAGCTTGCTTTGTGTCCTTGGGGTGGAGAAATAAAGGTGGACAAGGGGCTTTCAGGAGCTCTAGGGAAGTGGTGGCATCTGGGCCTCTGCTTTTCTCCTTGTGGCCGGTAGGTGGTGCTAGATGCCAGCTGAGGCCCAGCTGGGGCCTTGGAGAAGCAAACTGCAGCCCAGGCTTATAGGAAAGGACTCTGCCCATCACAAAGAAGCTCTGACAGTGTGGACTTGAGGACTGATTCAGGATAGTGGAGAGGATAGGATACTCAGTTATTTCTTGTCAGCAGGCCTTATGGCTCTTATAGATTGGTCCCCTCTAGGAATTAGAAACCAGGTTGAAAAGAGGACGTGCTTCACCTTGTCATCCCATGGATCTTAGAACAACTGGGTTACAGGCGCTTGCCCATCTTTGTCCAGACATTGCCTCCTCCAAGCAGGGGTAGAGTCTCTCTCCTCTGGGTACTCAGAAAAAGCAATCTATCACCCCACCCGGGCCACATTACGCAAGACAGAAATGCATTGTTTTCATGGCTTTCCTAATTAGTAGACAGAGTTGGCTCTTGAGGGTCATTTTATAATCACTTCTGAATCCTCAGTGTCTGCCCAAGGTCTGGAAGATGGCATATGCTAATTAAATGAGCAAATGATGGAGTGAGAGTTGAATCAGTTTTTCCCTATCGGCTATAGAGAGAATATACCACCTTTCACACTCCATATATTTTCTTTTATTATTTTATGTTTTTGCTTGTGCATGTGTGGTGTGAATGCGTGTGTATTGTGAGTATTGTGTGTGAGCACATGTATGTGTGTGTGTGTATTGGGGGGGGTTGTGGGTACACATACACTTATTTGTGTGGATAGAAGTTAACTTCCCATCATGCTCCACCTTATTTTTTGAGACAGAATCTCTTGCTAACTCAGAGCTCACCAATATGGCTACACTAGCTACAAGTAAGCCCTAGCGACTCTCCTGTGCAGCAGGAGAATATGCCACACCCAGCATTTTACATGGGGGATGGACATCCAAACTCAGGCCCTCATGCTCGTGTGGCACAGTCCACTGAGCCACCTTCCCATCCCCCCACCTTCCAGATGTTTAGGAGCAAAGATAGTACTCTGCCTCAGGAGTCTTAACAGGAAAGATGAACCTTGAAGGCCACTTCTGGCTCTGGATCTATCTATCTATCTATCTATCTATCTATCTATCTATCTATCTATCTATCTATCTATCTATGGAGAGAGAGAGAGAGAGAGAGAGAGAGAGAGAGAGAGAGAGAAGGAGCGCCTCTTTTCCTTTACCTAGTAAACATTCATTGCATGTCCATGGTGTACCAGAGACGACTTTCCAAGCCAAGAAGAATTCTGTCTACAGATAAACCTCCTCAGGTCACAAAGAGGACTGCATGGCACCTGAGCAGAGAGCTCTATTGGGGAGGCCCTGGGTGGCAGGTTAGTGCACAAAGCCATTGCAGATGGAGAGAAATGTTATCCAGGCAGAGAAGGGAACACACAGGGAAGTGACTTCTCTGGGCATTTTCTTCTGCTAAGACTCAGCTTCCATAGACTGTGGCTTTATGAGGACTCCAATGAGGCGGGCGATCGCAGTTGAGGCTGATACAAAGTGGGAAAGGGAAGGGGCAGGTAATTTCTGGGATCCTCAAAGATCTAGACCAATTGAGCAAAGGGATTGATCAGTGAGTGAAGTGTAGTGTGGCAGGGATGAAAGAGCAGTTCTGGGGCTGGGAGGCAGCTTAATGGATAAAGAGCCTGAGGCATGGCACCCTACAGCAACAACTCACTTGAGCCAGGAGGTCCGGGCTGAGTACTAGGCTATCCAGGGCCCCCTGCCACAAGAACTGATCCAGATGGTACGCGGAGGAGGATATCCAGCTGATTGGGGATGGGGAGGGGGGGCATTGGGGAATTGGGGATAACAGCTCATTGTTTGCCCACTGAATAATGTAACACAGTATGGACAATAAATATATATTTAAGATAAAAAAAAGAGCCTGCTGGGCAGGTTTCTGAGCTCAGATCCCCAGAACCCACATAAAAACCCACGAGGATGCTGTAAAGGAAGCGTCTACAGTGAGAAGGGGGACGAGACAGGGGCTGGAAGCTCGGGCCGATTGAGTCATCGCTGGAGAATGAGAGACTCTGCCTAAAACGATGAAGGTGAGGACCGGCACCCAAAAGTTGTCCTCTGACCTTGTCACCTGCACTTGGTATGAATCCCAGAGACAGACAGGCAGGCAGGCAGGTAGGCAGGCAGGTAGGCAGGCAGGCAGGCAGACAGACAGACAGACAGACAGACAGACAGACAGACAGACACACACACACACACACACACACACACACACACACACACACACAAAGTTCTGTTTAAAAGGCAACTGGATAAGGCTGGTGTGGCTTCAGAGTCACTCATGTAAAGACCTTAGTTGCTTCAGCCATGAGATGAGAATGCCACACAAATAAATTAGCAATGGGAGACAGTTTAGAATAAGATCTGAGCTCTTTGGTCAACCACTCTTGGAATGTTCCGTTTAGTTCAAGGAACTTCTGGGATTTATTTACTAACAGGTCAAGTTGAAACCCTTACTCCGGCTCCTCCCTTTGTCTCCTTCCAATCTTTATAGCTATCCCCCAGTGCCAGAGAGGCTGTTTCAATGACAGTGTGCTGAAACAAACTCCAAGGGGGAGATTCAAGACCAGCTCACAGAAAAATATAGATAAGTAAAAAGCAACTCATGTGTGCGGTCAGCTTTCTAGTTGCTGCACAGAAAGAACCCAAACAAAAGCAGCTTGTGGAGGAATGGGTTTATTTGGCTTACGGACTCGAGGGGAGACTCCATTCTGGCAGGGAAAACGATGGCATGAGCAGAGGGATGGACATCACCTCTGCCACAGCACTGCAAACAGCGGCAGGAAGGTGTGCCAAACACTGGCAAGGGGAAGCTGGCTTATAACCCCATAAGCCCGCCCCCAACAACACAGCTTCATCGAGGTTGTAAAACCCAAACTGCCATCAGCTGAGGATTGATCTATCAGAACACATTCAATTGTTTGTGGGGGACACCTGTATCAA
>PVHP010046875.1:0-13120 GCA_004024765.1 Zapus hudsonius
ATCCATAGGGAACCCAGCAGACAATGAAAGATGAACAAGGGACCTATAACCACAGTCATTCAATCAACACAGGATAGGCCATTGAGACGGAAACCAAGGATTTTCAACACAAGAACCCCTAAGCTCGCAACATTAAAGCAGCCTTATTACTCACCCACCATGACTCAGGGAACTGAGTGGAAGAGGGGGAGGAAAGATTGTGAGAGCCGTGGTGGGGGAGACTGTCCAGAGGCATGGCACCCATCAGTAACAACACATTGGGCCAGGAAGCCCCGGCTGAGTACTAGGATATCCAGGATCCCTTGCCACAAGGACTAATACAGATAGCCACGGAGGAGGATATCCAACTGATCAGGGATGGGGAGGGGGAGGAATTGGGGAATTCGGGATAACAACGCATTGTTTGCCCACTAAATAATGTAACTCATTATGGACAATAAATATATATTTTTAAAAAAAGATATAGAATCAACATAAATGATGGTTATGGTTTGGATATGAAATGTCACCACAAAAAGTCTTATAGATTGTCAGCTTAGTCCCTATCTGGTGAAACTATGGAGGGGTGATCAGATCATGAGTGCACAAAATTCAAAAATAGTCTGATTCATTGATAAATTTAGAATTAAATGGGCTCTTAGAAGGTGGGGCCAAGTTGGAAGAATGTATTGTCTCAAGCAATTCCTTCTCTCTATCCAATTCCTTATTGTGATGTGATGAACTTTGGTCCATTTCCTGCTCCCTGGGCTAACAGGTGTGGTGGCCATGCTATAGCCCCATAGCAATGGAACTAGCTGGCTATGGGGAGAAAAACCTTTGAAAACCTTGAGTTGGGTTGAAATTATGGCTTAGTGGTTAAAGGCACCTGCATGCAAAGCCTGAAAGCCCTATTACACACTTAAAGTCAGATGCACAAAGAGGTGCTGGAATCTAGAATTTGTTTACAGTGGCAAGAGGCCCTGTCATGCCCATTCTCACTCTGTCTGTTTCTTTTTATGTCTCTCTGTCTCTCTCTCTCTCTCAAAAAAATAAAAATGTTTTTTTAAACCTCGGGGAAGAGCTAAGAATGTGGTATATGCCTTTACTCTTAGTACTCAGGAGGCTTAGGTAGGAGGATCCCTGTGAATTAAAGGCCAGCCTGGGATTGAGAGCCAGTGCCTGGTAAGGCTGGCATAGAGTAAGATCTAACTTCCAAAAAACAAAACAAAAACCTGAAACAAAGAGACGCCATTCTCTTTTAAGTAATTTTCCCAGGTACTGTCTTAATAGGATGACAACTGTCACAGTCGCAATTCACTCATGAATGATTACAGAACATATGGTTCAAAGCACAACAGAATATTATTAAGACAAAAACAAAAATAGCATGAAATCCCGCCATATGAGACAGTACTGATGGAACTGGAGGTCACTCTATCAAGTGAAATCAGCCTGGCCCAGAAAGACAATTAGCACATGACGTCACTCATACGGGGAATCTGAAAATGTGGCTCTCATAGGAGTTGGGAGAAGAACAGTGGTGGCAGGAGGCTGGAGAGAAGGAGTATAAGGGAAGAGTTGATGTTACACCGCAGTAGAAAAGTGACTTTGGACAACAATATTCTACTGCAGATTTCAAAAAGCCAGCAGAAAGGATGCTGAATGTGGTCACCATAAAGAAGTGGCAAATGTTTGAGGAAATAGTTACGTGTAACATTTGAAAACAGAACACAATATACACACATACCTAAACACTACATGGATCCCTTTTGATAGGTACAGTTTCTATATTTTTATAATCAGTTAAAAATAAAGAAAAACAAAATGACACCATGTACACATTTGGCATTGAGCAGGAGGGGGAAGTCCTTTTTTTACTTCTTCCCTGAAGAAGGCCATAAAAGAATTCTCTGCCATCCATTAAATTCATATTAGGAGAACATCATTCCAAAGAGGTCCTTCCTGTAACCAGAAGAAAGGACAAGACCACAGGACACAGAAAGGAATCCAAACAAAGAGGTCTTGGGAAGTACCCCTCCATTTATTATCCGTGTGTTAATCCGTCTTTTGTCCAACAATCATATTTCTGCAAGACTGTCCAAAACTATTCAGTTTACCCCACTTCTTAGGGTCTTTATTTTGGAGGTCTAGTATGTCATGTAAAGCATCAATAAATTCCTGTAATTTTACTCTTGTTCGACAGAAAAAAAGAAAGAAGGAAGGAAGGAAAGAAAGAACGAAAGAAAAAGAAAGGAAGAAAGAAAGAAAGAAAGAAAGAAAGAAAGAAAGAAAGAAAGAAAGAAAGAAAGAAAGAAAGAAAGAAAGAAAGAAAGAAAGAAAGAAAGAAAAAAAAGTTGTAGGTTCAACTTTAGATAGGACCATTGCAATTTCTGCCTCATAAGCCATTTCTCCAGTTATCCTGGAAGCACAGCAAGCAGACTGTGTGTCCTTGGGCAGGACTCACTTACTCTGATTCCCATTTGACATACTGGGAGGTCAGACTCAGGGAAGTCCAGGGACCCAAGGAGGCCATACAACCAGGATAGACAGATCTGGCACTGCTTCCCTGGAATTCCAAACTCCAACCCAGCTTCTTTTCTCAGAACCATGGCTGCTCCAGGCTCCTGCCCCAGAAGAAGCCAGGGGCAAACATTTCCTCTGAAGCAGGGCTTGCCAACAATCCAGACACACAAGTCCTGGCAGGGCCAGCAAGTACCAGGAAGGCCAGAGTCACCGCATGACGGAGTCTCTCCCAGGGAAGAAGCAGGCAGTTGGAGCACAGAGGGGACACTACAGTATGGATCCAGATGCACATCTAGCTGGCAGGGGTGAGGAAGAGTGCCTGTGTCTTGGTCCTGATGTAGAACATGAGGTTAAGTCCTCCTGGTACATAACTCTACATAACTCTTTTTTTAAAAAAATATTTTATTTATTCATTTTCAAGCGCATATATATATATATATATATATATATATATATATAGAGAGAGAGAGAGAGAGAGAGAGAGAGAGAGAGAGAGCATACCAGGGCCACCTTGTGGGTCTGGCTTATGTGGGTCCTGGGGAATTGAACCCAGGGCCTTAGGCACTGGAAGCAAGTGCCTTAACCGCTGAGCCATCTCTCTAGCCCCCTAGTACATAACTCTTGCTCACTTGGAACAGACGCTGGGGTGTGGAAGCTCTGTCGCTCCAATGAGTGGGGGGAGGGTGCCTAGGTCCCTAGAGAACCCAGGCCCAGATTACAGCTTACTGGCCCTGTCTGATGCTTTCATTCTCCACCGTGTTCCTCAGCTTTGCAGTGTGTCAAGTGGGGTTGCTGACCTCCACCTCCCACAGCTGTGATGGGTGGGAAACAAGCACAGATCTCACAGTGACCTGCAGTCCTGTGTGAAAGGCAACTGAGGAAGCAAATAAATGCTCCACGGCTATCCGGGGCCCCAGAGATGGACAGTAGAGGTCATCACTAGGGAACGTCCATGTCTTGGGCTCTGGCATTTGCTGGACCCCATTGGTGGAGGATATCCACTTGTTGCAGTTACAGAACAAACTAGAAACCTTTTATTGGAGCCTGACAGTTCATGTTGAGGAAGTGGGGCCTAGAGCAGTGGAGACCCAGCTGGAAGAGCTTTCGTGAAGGGGAAGGACTGAGAATCATTGAGCAACAGCAGGAGGGATGGGGGGCAGGTGGCTTGAGCTGCACGGTGGAGAATGAAAGCAAGCGCACCCCTGAAATCGGGCGGGGAGTGACAATGACCTGAAATAGGTGGGAAAGAATAAGTTCCCCCCCCCCTCCTTCCACTCCCCCGCCACGCTCCTCCTACCCCTCCACTCTACACCCCGCTGCTTGAGCTCCCGGAATCGCATGCGCAGTGGGGACCTGGAGGAAAGGACTTTTGTTGAGAAAGCAGAAGGGCTGGAGGTCTGCGCATGCGCAAGATCCCCAGTGGCGGGGTGGGGGTGTGCACGGAGAAAAGGGGCGGGGTAATCAGAGCTGCTGTGCTGGCAGCAGTGGGTGAGGGCGCGGCTGTGGGGTTCCTGGTGCTGAGGACCGCCGCCATCGGAACCCCAGGGAAGGTAAGGATCCCGCCAAAGACAGGCCTCTGAGAGGGCGTGGGCAACCTAGCTCCCTGCGCCCTACCCTGGCTCTGAACTGAGCGGGAGCACTGAGAACCTGAACCCTGTTAGAACCAAGGTCGAGATGGGAGCCTCGCCCCCCCCCAACACACATGATAATAATAGCCAGGCGCACGAATCCCAGACTATTTCTACCGAATTCTAGGATCCCTACCCCTGGAATCCGCCTAAGTGCTGTGACCTGAGCTTCCTTCGACCCCACCGTTTCTAGATTACTCCAGGAGAGGTGACTCCTTCCTGGAGTCCCAGTTCTTGGACTCCAGTGCTAGCTCTCTAGAGGTCCTTGGAGATCCCACGGACATCCAAGGTCCCTTCTTGCGCTGCAGCCCCGATTTAACTTCGACTGAGATCATCTGTGCCGCCCCCCCCCAGCCTCACACACCGCCCCTCCGGGACCTGGCCACAAAGTCCCTGAGATATGGTTTCTCAGAGCTTTTCTCTACTGTCCCTATTGTCTGAGCCCTACCATCTGTTCCCCCTTGAACGTGGTCTCCTGCTCAGACCCTCGAATTCAGGCCCTTTGTTTCTCTGTGCATTCCCTCTAGGATCATTGGGAATCAAGTGCTCCTGTCCGCCGGATGATTCAAGGTAGCCATTGAGGTGCAGAGCCTTCCCATCACTAACGTCCCTTTCAGCAAAGTGTCTCTTCTGGGATCACTTGTATCCTCTAGAGGGAGGCTCTGTCCCTGAAAGTCTACCTCATCCCCTACACACACAGCCCCCTGTCCCGTGCTACTTAGTACTGCCTGGTAACTTGATGATTGCTGCCCCCTCACATTGCCAGAGATCCTACCTCCAGTGCATCCTGCCCCCTCACCCACCTTCCCTTCCAGGCTGAGTTCTCTCCTTGGGACCCACAGGATGGCTGAGGAACCAGAAACCTCCCATGTTGAAGGCATGGGTGACGCTCCTGACCCAGTCAGGGAGGAACCAATGCTCAGAGATAATGATTATGAAGAATTCGGTGCTTTTGGTGACCATGGCACCCTCAACAATCTTGACATCCATATCCTCAGAGCCTTTGGTAACTTGGGCCAAGGGTTTAGCATCTTGTCGGTGAGTCTGCCTCCTTAGCAACCTGTTTGCCCTGAGCCTTCTCCCTGATACAGGGTGCCAGATGAAGGGGAGGGAAGAGTGGTATAGGCATGCCCAGCCCTCACAAAGCTTTGCTGTCCTGCTCAGCAGAGGGCAGGCTTGGGGTGATTCTTGGGGGTGGTCAGGGCTGGTTGCTGAGAGGAGGCTGGGCTGCCCAGGAAGCTGGATGGCAGCATGTAAAGTTGCTTGCCCTGCCCTCTACTCCCCTGCCCTTTGGCATTGCAGAGTGAGCCCTGGGAACTGGAAAACCCTGTGCTGGCCCAGACACTGGTGGAGGCACTCCAGCTGGAACCAGAAACCCTTGCCACTGAGGAAGAGATGCAGGCCCATGCCACTGCCTCCAACCGAGCATCTCGGGCAGCTGCAGCTGTTGCCTGTAGGTCCCTCAATAGGGTGATGCCTAATCATCACCGGCAGGCCCCAAGAGTAGATGCCCAGCCCAGGACATACTCTTTGCCTCAGGTGCCCACCCCTGACATAACCCTTGCATGCCCACAGACCTCTCAAGGGGTGGTCACCAGCCACTTGGCTGGCCCTGGAGCTCCAGGACCTTTCATGCAGTCCCAGACAGACTCTCTGGCCCAGGAGGCTGCTACCCAGGGCCCCAGTAGTGCCTGTACTCTGTCTCAGGCTCCAAGCACTGGAAACATGGATGCCACCCAGCCTCAGACATCCTTCCTGGAGCAGAGTGATGTCTTTGATTTTACTCAGCCAGCAGGAGTCAGTGGCATGGCGTTCCCACTTCCCAAAAGATCTGCCCCGACCCAAGAGGCCCCCACAGAGGGCTCCAGTGCTGCCTCCAGTGTGCCCCAGGTAGCCTTCGCTGGGGAAGAGGCAGCCATCCTGCCTAAGACCACCAAGTCTGGGAAGGCTCTAGCCATGACTCGATGGGTGGAGCCTCCGAATATTGTGGGTACAGCTGCTGCCAAGGCCAAAGCAACCAAGGGCATCTTGGAGCCTGAGGGGGTGGCTGCCACAGCTCAGGACAGTGCTGAGCCCTGGCCCAGGATGGGAGGCAAGAGGACCAAGAAGGTGAGGCCTCCCTGCCATTGGTGCAGCCCAAGGTCCACTGCATGTGTAGTCTCTCTCTTTCTCTCTCTCTCTCTCTCTCTCCCTCTCTCTCTCTCTCTCTCTGTTTCTCTTTCTCTCTCTCCCTCTGCTCTTGCATCTCCACGTTTCCCCCGCACACGTGTGTGTTGACATAGTTCTTACCCTCAGGGCTGGTGTGAGAAGGTGTCAGCCACTGCTTGTACTACTCTAGGGCTGCCACGTGACAGTCATGATAAGGGATGTGCCAGCACTCTGGCAAGGGGAATCAGGAAGCCCCAGCTGAAATCTGTCCTCCTCTGATGCAGTCCAAGCACCTGGACCACAAATACGACAAAGGCGAGGAGGGGAGAGAGCCTCCTGGGGTCCCCCCAACCTGGAGATCATCACAGCTTCCATTGACAGCTCAGGCTCAGTTGGCCCCTAGGTCTGAGATGGCCTTGAGTTCCCAGATCACCTCCAGGCATGTGCTGTCCTTGCCTCCACGCAACATGTCCCTTCTGCAAGAGAGGGTAAGAAGTCCACCCTCACGTTCTCTCTTCTTTTGTATCCCATGGGCCAGTGCTCTTTAGTCACCTATGCCTTGATTTCCTGCTGTGCTCCCACCACCCCCACCAGGCAAATAAATTGGTGAAATACTTGATGATTAAGGACTACAAGAAGATACCCATCAAGCGCTCAGGTAGGCAGCCTGTGACTCTCTGCCAACCCTTTCTCTGTGAGCATCACTTTGCTTATGACTCACCATCTGTGTTGTGGTGGGATCCTCCTTTCTCTCAGAACAGGGTCCTTACAGGTAGGCTTCAGCTAGACTGCCCAATTGGGGCCATAGCTCTGGGACCCCTGCTCAGTCTGGGTGCCTTCACTAACTCTCCCTTTCCACAGACATGCTGAAGGACGTCATAAGAGAATACGATGAGCATTTTCCTGAGATCATTGAAAGAGCCACCTACACTCTGGAAAAGGTGGGTTGTGGAGATGGGAGCCACTCTGGGCCCTAAGAGCACTTGGGCAGTGTGCAGCCCTGCAAGGAGGTGTGCCCGGTCTGCTTGCTCTGGACCCCCCCCAACACACACACACACACATCGGTGCTCCAACCCCTGAGCTTCTATTGTACCAACAGTGCCATGTCACACTTGGCTCTTTTCTGGTGCCTCTCTGTCCTGTTCTATGAGTGGGTCTCTCTCTCCCTCTCTCTCTTTGTCTCCCCTGAGGTGGGTGGAGTTAGTTGTCCTCACCAGCACCAGAGTTCCAAAAAAGGCAGCCCGGAGTGTCTTGTCTTCACTTGTCATCACCCACATGTATGCACTCCTGGCCAGGGTCTGAGGCAATGTCCTGACCAGGGCTTGACTGTGTGCACAATGCCCAGCCTGAGGCTTGCTCTCAATCTCTTTTCCGGCCATGTAGAAATTTGGGATCCACCTGAAGGAAATTGACAAGGAAGAACACCTGTATATTCTTGTCTGCCTGAGAGACTCCTCTGCTTGCCTTCTGGGGAAGTAAGGAAGGGAAAGGGGCTTGGGGTCTCCTTGGCAGTGACCTTTTCCTACTGGTATGTTCTGAGGGGAATAAGAGTGCAGGACGTGAGGGTTCAGGTGGACACTCCCTCTCAAGGAATGGCTCACAGGAACTGCTGGTGAAAGGGTAGCATCTTGTCATCATCCAGAACTAGCGGCCTTAGACAATGTTGCACATCCCACCACAACATAAACCCCAAACTCTCCTGTAGCTATGTTGTGGCTGGGCACAGCTTCTCAGTTTGGTCCTCTATGGAGTTGCCTGCTGAATATAGATCTGGAGGCAAGCAGGGCCAGCAAGGTCTGCATCGGTTTCTGGACACCCCATTGTTGTTCCAGAGCTTTTGCTCCCACTCCTGTTCCCTGCTCCACCGTGCACTCTGCAGAACCCTGAGAAGAGAGCATCATCTTTTCCATGTAATGGGTGAGGTGATCAAGTCTCAGGCTTGGGCCTAGATGGGCCCTGCCTGTGATGAGGAAGAATTTCCTTCCTGCTGGGAAAATTGGAAGAGCCGAGTTGGTGAGCTGGCTGCAGTGTGGGGAAAATGGCCTCTAGACAGCATGGCTATTCTTCCCCTCTAGGACCAAGGACACTCCCCGGCTGAGTCTCCTCTTGGTGATTCTGGGCATCATCTTCATGAATGGCAACCGTGACAGTGAGGGTGAGTGCAGACCCTGCAGCTGGGGGCTGCCTGTGGTGTCATCTGTGTGTGTCCAACCCTTGTTCCCCATCTCCCCTCACAGCGGTCGTGTGGGAGGCCCGCAAGATGGGACTGCGCCCTGGGTATGGCTGGTTCCTCAGCCCCTGCCCTTCAGTGCTGACCTCCACCACAGAGGGGCCCAGGATTGGGGTAGTCTGGAACAAGGGAGTGGAATGCCCTAGGCAAGGGAGAGAGCAGAGGAGGCTCACCAGGATGGATGGGGCGGTGGTCTGGATCTCCCAGCCCTGTCACAGCTCACTGTCCCCAGATGAGATCAGAGAGAGAGAGAGAGAGAGAGAGAGAGAGAGAGAGAGAGAGCACGCACCAGAGTTAGGGACTCCACCCAACTCTTCCTTTGGGCAACCCTGACTAGCTGTCATCTGGCATCTGCTGTGTGCACGGGCACCTCGAGGGGCTGCTTCATGCCAGGGACTGCTCCTGCACACATCCATCCCTGCCAGTGTCACCAGCCGTGGCTGTCTTTGCTTGCCCTCAGAGTGAGGCACCCATTCTTTGGTGATTTGAAGAAGCTCATCACTGATGACTTTGTGAAGCAGAAGTAAGTGTTTGGCACTGGTGTGGTGGGGTGGGGGGGAACTAACACATGGGCCAGAGGGTGAGGTAGAGGTACTCTTGCTTCTGCAAGAAGCACGGATGGTCATGGGAGATGCAAGTGTATGGGAAGTCCAGGGGCAGCCTTGCCTGAAAGGGAGCCCTGAGAATACTACAGCAGCAAGGTGTGATAGGACTGTCATGTCACTAAGGCCTTGCCCTGCCAGCTATCACATATATCTTATACTTGATATATCTTATACTTGAGGAACCTGGGGTCTGTGAGGAGTGGGCTTTAAACATGTCCCACAAGTGGGAAGGGCTAAATGCCAGAAGCCTGTGTCACCTGGTTTCTAGGCCTGAGCCCACCTCCTCCGTGGTCCCTGGACAAAGTGCAAACAGGGGCACAGGCAGCGGCTTGCGAATGTGTGCTCCCCCACCCCCAGCACCTACACTCACACAAACACACACAAAAAGAGAAAGCCCATCATCTCTTCCATCCCAGTTACTTTCTATAGGGCTCTATTAAGGACCTTTGTAGCAGGATGTGCTCAGAGCAGGGGGCCCAAAGAATGGTTCTGCTGTTTACAACATACCCAATAGGAATCTGGGGCCATTGTGATGAGGAGCACAGCACGTGTGGCCTCTCTGTGAGCAAGTGCCCCACATCTGCAAGGATGCTGGTAGGACCACTGGCATAAGGCTGTGCAGCTCTCTGACTCTTAGAGGCCTCACTCAGTGTTGGCAGTGAGTCTGGCTAGAGCCTAAAGCAGGGTACTTCCTCCCACCCCATCTCTGCAGCTGAGTTGTAACATTGGTAGGGAGGAACCCCCAAATCCCTACTCTGCAAGCTGAGTTATGACATTGGTAGGGTGGAACCCCCCCCTTCAACCCCTAGTCTGCATGCTGAGTCGTAACATTAGTATGGTGGAACCCCCACCCATTCTCTCCTCCTACCCCCCACACACTTTTTGCCCGCCCCTGCCCCCCACCCCTGAAATCCATCAGGTCTTCTTGGCTAGAGACACATGATCTTTTCTCTCACCATCAGGTACTTGGAGTACAAGAAGATCCCCAACAGCAATCCAGCTGAGTATGAGTTTCTCTGGGGCCTACGAGCCTGCCACGAGACCAGCAAGTTGAGGGTCCTGAGATTCATTGCCCAGGTACTGGAGAGCCTCTGTCAGGTGCCAGGTACTCCATGCCTTGCTTGTTTCTTCGTTGCAGCCACCTGTCATGATCCCATCACAAGGGAAGCTCTGAGAGGTCCATAAGTAACTTAGCCCTAAGTTCACAGATGATCCATGTGTGTGGGAGGGATTGAACTCTGAGCCCTGGCACAGAAGACCAGTAGGATCCTGATTCCCCTTATTGGTATTTTTACCATTGTGACTGACATAGGAGGGTGTGGCAGCCAGTAGGTGACCCTGAATGTGGAGTACCCTGTCATTAACGCTGCTATTTCATACTTCAGTACCAGAACCGAGATCCCCAGGAATGGAAGGCTCATTTCTTGGAGGCTGTGGATGATGCTTTCAAGACAATGGATGTGGATATGGCCGAAGAACATGCCAGGGTCCAGATGAGGGCCCAGATGAATATCGGAGACGAAGCACTGAGTGGAAGGTGGAGCTGGGATGACATCCAGGCCGAGCTGCTAACTTGGGACAAAGATGGTGATTTCGGTGATGCCTGGGCCAGGATCCCTTTTGCTTTCTGGGCCAGATATCATCAGTACATTCTGAATAGCAACCGCACCAACAGGAGAGCCACGTGGAGAGCTGGTGTGAGCAGCGGCACCAATGTTGGCGCAAGCACCAGCATCCTGGATGGCCCGAGCACCAGCTCCACCATCCGGACCAGAAATGCAGCCAGAGTTGGGGCCAGCTTCTTCTCCTGGATCCAGTAAGAATATCATAAGGACATGACACCCTTCTGAAGGAGGGCTGGGGAGCAGCTGGGAGGTTTCAGAGGGAGTCATGGGAGACCTGGAGAATGGTGGCACTGATGGTGGGGAGGCAGGTTTGGTTTCAACATTTGCCCCTGTGTCTGTTTACTGTGGGTTCAAGCCATGTTCTCCTCTCTGCTCCCTGTGTTCCAGACAGTGTTGAGGACTTACCTGCAGCAGTGTTCTTCGTCCCACCACACTTCGTCCTCAGAGTCCTTCGCGCACAGCGCTCTAGCACTTTTTCCCGAGGCTTGGAGAAGCAGTGCGAGATGAAGCTTCCCTTCCCCTCCTTGCTTTTTCATTTGCTGTTCCTTGTGTGCCCGTGGTTTTGTGTATCAGTGTTGCTATTAAAATGGAAAATTTAATTTGGATGTCTCATCCTTAACCTACATGTGAGTTGCAGTGAGAGGCCTGCCTCCAACTGGGCTCCTTACCAGCCTGGGATCTGTGGGACCCATCTGGGCAGGAAAGGCCTGAGGTATGGGTAGGATGGTGGGAGGTGTGAAGTTCCCAACTGGAGGGGAGTCCTTGGGTTCAGAGAGGCTGTTTGCATGTAGTTGGGTGAAGTCCCACAGGGTTTCTCAACAGCACTACCTAGGTGCCAATACTAGGTAGGAAGAATGGCTGGCCTGGAGGACTGAGGTCAGTGCCACTGTCACTCCTCCCTAGGGACAGGTTTCACTTACCTCCTGAACACATTATCTTTGTGCAGATAAGTCTCCAGAAAACTTTACTCTTCACCCAGCCAGTTTAGGACCCCTCAATGAGACAGAGCTTAAGGAAAGTGAGGTAGGTCTCACAACCCTTCTCTGTGTAGTAGATAGGTGGATCGAGAAGGACACAATGAATACCTAGCTAAAATTAACTGCCAAGAGAGAAGGACACAAGGAAAACCTAGCTCCCTGCATGCCTTACCAGCCATTTCTTTCCTGTGAGGGAATGGAAGACAGTTGGTGCTTTCGTGTTCTTCTTTGGAAGCTAGGCATTCCCAGTGAGGCAGTGGACACCAGGTCGAGGTGCTGGTGTCCTCAAGGGCTGGGGAGGGAGGAAGCACTCTGGGTACAAGGCTGAGGCAGGTTGATATCCTCCTTGAGGCTCAGGAATGGGCAGGTACAGTGTCCAGGGATTCCTAGAGTTCTGCAGGAATATCTGCCATCCAGGTAGGCCAGTGGAGCTCCATAGGTCAGGAATGAGGTAATATCACATCAATGTCTCTGCCACCACCTTACTTTTATGCCAGTAGCTCCCATATCGGCCAGAACGAGTTTCCGACCAAAGATGTTTACATAAGTTGACAAACCCAGTGCAAAATGAAACTCAGGTCTGTTGCTTCAAAAGAGATCACAAGGGACAAAAGGGAGACAGGAGTTCATGACACCAGACTGGAGTCATCTAGACTGTAGAGAGTCGGACTTCATGAATACCACATTAGGACATGACTGTTCTCACCACAGGCTTTGAGGGGAGGGTCTCACTCAACTCGGTAGTCTGTGCTGTTTTCTCTGGTGTCTGGCTCCAATCTTGGACACCAGTGGGTTTCTAAAAAAAATACAAAGTTGCAAAGCTTAACTAGGGGTGTGATACACAAGACAAAGAGAAAGTGACAAAACAGAGATGAGATAGAAATTGAGAAAGACATGAAATACTCTTTCCTTTTAGTTTCCATATCTCTCATTTGGACTGTGGGAACACATGATTTCGTGTGGCATGCCTAGGAACCCAGAGCATCAATGCTGGGGTACACAGAAGGTGATTTGGATCACCCTGGACACCCCTGAGCAGTGTTAGCCCATGCCTTTGCTAGACTCAGGTTGGGGTCCCTCAACATATGCTACAGGGGTGAATTTGAGCACTGTGTGCAGAGTGTGCCTGAGGTAGGGCCTCCGGTCTGGAAAAGAGGAGGATGAATTCATAGGAGATGTAGTACAACACCTCTCTGCTCACTCTTCCTTCTAGAATCCCTTCCTAAGTGGGCCCCTTCAGGGACACTAACCCTGTACTCTGCAGGATATAGTGAATAAAGCAGTCAGTACAGGGAGAAACCGGACATCCAAGCTCGATGGGAGCAGACAATATGATGGCCTTGGGAAAATAGACAGACTATTGGTCCCACAGTAGTGCCAGGAAATTCATCTGGAAGCCTCAAAA
>PVHP010046876.1:0-13126 GCA_004024765.1 Zapus hudsonius
AAAGAAAGAAAGAAAGAAAGAAAGAAAGAAAGAAAGAAAGAAAGAAAGAAAGAAAGAAAGGAAAATAAAAGCATGATAGCTTGGAAAAATTAAAATTACATAATTACCAACAGATTTTTATGGTTATCTCGATTGAAATCTAAAAGAAGTTATAAGCACACATTAAAAATTGGTAAGAATTCAAAAGTTATTGGAAATAATATTTACCATGATATTCATACAAAAATTAGAAATTAGTCCATGCACCAGTAAATACTAATTGGAAACTTTTAATTTCATTTGATCATTAAGAAGTAAAGAAAACATACAATGTTTAGTGATTGGTTTAATAGCAGAACAAATATGGGGAAACAAAATATTTACTAAAGGACAAAAAAAAACCCCTGGAAATGGAGAGACATATGTGCTGTGTAGATGTAATACCTATGTGTTAATTTTAGAATGTCATTTATTATTAATGAAATCTACAAATTCAATGAATAACAAAATGCCAACAAAAGTACTTAAGGAATTGGCTAACCTCACGTTCACATTTATATGGAAGAAATCCTCAGGGACAAAGATAGTTAAAAAACATTTTTTAAGTTGGAAGGACTTGCTGTGTTGGGAAGAAGGGCTTCTGCAGGATGGACAAGAGAAGCAGCCCCAGAATGTACGTGGACACATTCTCTGTGTCAGGGGCAAGGTCACAGCTACCCCACCTGAGAACAGGGGGCAAGGCCACCGAACTCTAAGAACTGAAGGATTACACACCACAGCCTCCCCCCCCCAAAAAAAAGACTACCTAGATATATTTTTCAAAATAAAGGAAATTCATAAATATTGCCCCACAAGCTATTACAGAATAATCCATAACCACAGTGAATTCAATAGTGTTATTCGTGCCAGCAATATGTTCTGAAGTGAAGACCGAGATATTTTACTTAAGAGACCAGTGAATATTTGTTTAATGAATGAATTGTTCAGAATACCCATACAGAATCCATTTCACTCCGAGCGCTTAGACAGCTTTGCCAAATATCCCAGTGTGTGGAGATTTCACTGGGCTGATGGCTAAAAACTCCCATCTCTTCCCTCATCCCCTGCCCTTCATTCTGAAAATAAGAGAGGGGCGCTGACCCTCCAGCAGAGGGTGCTCTCTTCCCCCTCCTTACAGTCCTGGTAAAATCAACTTAAATCACTTTCCTTTTATTGTTTTATTTCTTGATTTTAACATAACGATGCTTTTTCCCCTCCTCTCCAGTGCAGCGCTGTTTATCCGCGATGTTCAGTTTCGAAGAAAGCAATAAACCACCTTTCTGCACTGTCCATCCTGTCATCTGCGGTAGAAGCTGGAAAGACAGAAATGCCTGAGGTTCTCTTACTGACCTGTGACCTTCATCTTGACAGAAAGCACATGGCCCTTACTCAATACCACTCACGACACCTCGTTCTTTTCCTCACAATGTCTACAACTCTGACTTTCGACCCATTAAGGAATCATGAAATGAATTTAGTAGATCTTAACCAACATTTTTTAAAACTTTATTGTTCACAATCAGGTACATAGTATAAGCAAGCCCTGAGATGGAACCCCATTACCCTCCTCCCTGTCCCCAACCCGCGGAGAGCCCCCCTCAATCCAACGGATTGCTAGACCGTTGACCAACACTTTTTTTCCAAATAAAATAAAGTATAATAATACATATATTACGTCCCAAGTAGCGAGGGTCAACCATTGTTTCAGTTGTGTGTGTGTGTGTGTGTGTGTGTGTGTGTGTGTGTGTGTGTACACTAGGTTGGGACAGAAAATACGTGCCTTCTTTTGAGTCACTGAAAATGTATAAAAATTTCACATGTTATAAAGTTAGGTAAGTTGTATGAGGCGAAACGGTCTACTTTATGTCTCGACTGAGTTCACATTAGATTATAATGTAACGTACTGGTGGCTAAGAACTCTGTCCTGGTGGCAATGTGATCATTTCCGTGTAAAGCCCACGTCTCCACAGTCAACTTGGTTTTCCGACTTTCCATCAGGCTTGCTTTCTTCCAAGGAGATCTAACTTGCAGGCTTTGCCCATGGCCCTGGCATTCTCATTGCCTGAAAGCCCCTGTCCTTGTCCACCAGCTCCGAGGACCACCCTTTCCCTGTGGGCTGACATCTCCTCCAAATGTGTGAGACCCATCACGACCCATCTCCCTCTCCTCTGTCCCCACCAGGACGGCTCGGGCCCCGCGCTCACTCTGATAGGTTGGCACCTTTCTTAGGAGTGTGAGGGAATGCTCTCTCTCACTTGATAAAGTGTGATTTCAGTAATTCACAGGGCTTGGGGTTTTTATTCGGCTATGTGTTTATAATATTTACTCAGAAATATGTCCCTTTCAGGACTTTCCATCCTCTGGGACCCTGGAGGTAGGTTACATGTAACTCCGCATCCTGACCTCTGGGCACTTGTAACTGAGGGTTCCACTGTTGAAATGAGGCCAGTCTGATTAAGGAACTAAATTTCACATTTCACTTAATGTTAGTAACTTGAATTCAAGTAGCCATAGAGCCAGGGAAGCTCTACCAGACAGTGAAAGTCTAGGCTGAACCTGTGGAAGTTGCTTTTTCTTTCCTTTAAATAAAGAAGCAATTATTCCTGCCGAAACACTGAGGCTACTGGTCTGGCAAAGGGAAGGGGAGGGAAGCAACTTTTCAAACTTCACGTAGTCAGGCCGCATTAACTGACGTTTTTCTCACTGGTTTATTGAAGCACAATTTACATACAGTGAAATGTACAGTTGATGCGTTGGGCAAACACTTCCGGTCATGTAATGATCATAATTAAGATACAGATCTCATTACCCCCAAAGTTTCCTCCCCTTATCCTCGGCCCTTGCCAAACACCGGTCTGGTTTCTGTCACTACTCCACGTGGGTCGCCAGACATCGGCTGTCTCGTCCTCGCCGCTGCCTTCAACCAGCGAAGTGACTTGCTTGTTCGTGTCCCAATTATGTGGGGACCTGATTGTCATTAGGGCTGTCATATTCCACTGTGTGGGGACCACCAAAAGCTTATGCATCCCCAGGCTTCAATTATTTCAGAGCAGCCTTATTATTATTTTTTAAAAGCTGATATTATAAAGTACAGTCACTGGCTTTGATTTCTCTTTGGAAAATATCTAATATTGGAAGGTTAGGTGTCAGGGGCGAAAGCTTTTGGGGACCTTTGGAGGCACCCCCTGGCTTAGTCTCAGGACGGCACCTGACAGCTTGCCACGAGGGGCTTAGCTTAATGAGTTTCAGGAGGTGATCTCGATTGGCCCTTATGCACAGGTTCTTACCATTAGTCCTCTGATCGGCCAGGAAGCTCTATAGATTCGGCCTCGTTCCCCGCAATAAAAAAAACACATATTCAATAACCCACAAGCGATGTGTGTGTGTATCTGTATGATCACTGCCCTCGTGGGCGACGGGCAGTGATAGTTGGGGTAAATGTATTTCTAGATGATGAACTTCCGAGCTGCTTACTAAAGCACTTGTATCACGTTCATCTCCACACTAAGGTACGAACGCCATAACTTCTCCCTACCTTTCCCCTCCCTTGGCATTGCTGGTCTTCCGACTTTGAGGTGCTTTGGTGAAATCCGATAGCAATATACATCTGGGATGCTCTGAGGGCTAATTTGGGCATCTTTTATGTACTTTTATGAGTTTTGTGTTATCTTTGTTATTTCAGGGTGAAAACTGTTTTAAAATAAGTTATTCTTTTCTTATGCAACCAAAATCCCATTGATCAGGTATAACTTCAAATATTTCATCCCTTGGAGCGTCTGAACATTTTTCAGGGCTGTGGTTTTTTCAGTGGTTTTTTTTTTTTTGTGTGTGTGTGTGTGTGTGTGTGTTCATTTTGTTGTTTTTACTACATCTAAGAAATCTTTCTACCTATTCAAGGTTACAAAGAATTTCCTCCATAATTTCTTCTGAATTCATCATTTTAGTTCTTAGCTTTCTATTCAATTTTGAGTTTTAGAAGTTTTTCTTTTTAAACTAAAGCTGGAATCCAAGTTGATTTCATGTGTTATTCCAAACCTTAGCTGGATATAGAACCTGATAGAATACTTATGAGCCTGGCATCTAATAACCATCAGTAATTATCAGCCTTGCATATTTATGCTAATTACTTCTCAGAACATGATATGCAGTCCTGAGATCCAGGAAGAAAAAGTTCTGATCAGGAAAAAAGGTAAGCAGTACAAAGAGAACTTAGACAAAAGTTAAGAAAAGCTTCTTTGCTAGTAGGAAAATCATGAGTGGAAGCTACCATTCTGCATGCCTTATATTAGTATATCATTTTCGTGATCAGCCTGTTCCTCAGGCTTAGCACTGAGGATACTCCAAAGATACTGTGCTGTGTGCTTGGTGTCTGCGATCAGATTCTCTACACAGATCTGAAATCCAGCATGAAATGAGGAAGAAATCACAGAAGACTGTTTTTCCTGTTTCCCTTCTCTAGATAAGAATCTACCTGAGCTCTTATTTTTAAAAGTCCTTCTACTTCGGGTCTGAAGAAATTAGTTACTACTTCTTAGTAAGTCAGTAACAGACTAAGCTACTCAGTCTGCCTGAGCACCAAGAAGATGCCAGTATGTAGAGCCTTGTCTAGTTTGGCACGTTGGCATAGTGGTTTCTATATTGTGCCAAGAGCTGGAGCTCTTGGGCATAAGTGGGAGAGAGAACTATTCTCTTAGGAAATTAATGTCACCTGTGTGGTTGAGTTTCCTCTGGGTGAGAGTGGGTTTTTCCAGATTCTACTCAAAGGTGATAAGGCTAAGTGTCTTTTTGACAGAAATGCTATGGAAAGTGGGTCTTGGGAAATTGATACCTGAGTCCCTGTGAGTGCTGAGTCATAGCTGAAATGCAGGAGGACGCTGGAGTAAGTCCCTCGTTCCCTGGACTCATCGACCCAAGGTGAAGCCAGACTCCTCCTGACTGGTAAATGATTTTCATGAATGATACCAGCAGGTGAAAGTTGCAAGGTCAGCTAGGGGATGACCGTCCTGTGGGGATGGGGAGTCACGCTCTTTTCTCCCAACTGAAATATGTTTGTAAGTGGGAAATGATGTGTGTCACACGGACCTGAGCTGGAGAAGAGCCTCGTGAGATTAGGCTCTCCTCTCTTCACCTGACCTGAAACTTGAAGCAGAGTTTCCTTCTTGGGGACAAGAGAACTCTGCCTCAGATGAGACTGGTGGGTGAAAGACCTTCAGCAATGTACCACGTCGTTTTCAACGAATAAGCATCAATCCTTTACTAAGTATGTTTTTGGTGCTAACACAAGTAAGAGAATTCCTGTCCCTATTCAGTGAACTTCTGAGAAGCTGCATAAACTGCAGATAATAATACATTTGAGTGTCTTCCCCAATGCTCAGAAATGCAACAGAGAGGCCAACACTTGTAACTTAATTCCTTCCCACACAGTGGATATCTGTCTGCCTTCTGATCCTCACTAGAGTAAGTAAATGATGTTATTGAGGTAGGTTTCTGGGACACAGTCCCTCAGCCCATAAGATCTCTTTGTACAGGGGTGTGGGAAGGAGTTTTTCAGACCCGAATGAAATTGAAAAGGCCAGGCCCCATCTACTCCTGATGGAGCAACCAAGACCTTAGCCATAGCCTGTATTATTTTGGGGATGTTGGGGCACCTGACCAACAACTCGCCACTTAAGACAAATCCTTCTCCAAAGAAAAGTGAACTTACTGGATCCTGTTGGTGACCTTCAACTCAGGGGGAATCACCATTTAAGAACTTCCTGTGAGAGCCGTGGTGGGGGAGAATATCAGAGGCATGGCACCCCTCAGTAACAACACACTTGGGTCAGGAGAACCCGGCTGAAGACTGGGCTATCCAAGGTCCCCTACCACAAAGACTGATCCAGACGGCCCACGGAGGAGGATATCCAGCTGACTGGGGATGGGGAAGGGGGGCAACGGGGAATTGGGGATAACAACTCATGGTTGGCCCACTAAACAATGTAACTCATTATGGACAATAAAGAAATAAATAAATTTATGGGCTAATAAAAAAAAGAACTTCTGTGAATAACGGTCCAAGTTCACAGCTGACCTTCGCCTCTCCTCCCTTGACCTTCATTCTCCCACCCACACGTAGAGGTGGTTGGCCCAGTCACTTCCAGAATCACAGGGACAAGGTCACATGGAGCCTTGCAGCACCACCCCTCACCTGTTATGACTTTGTCCATGTCTGGACCATGCGATTAGCACAGCATAGCTTGTCATTCAGTAAAGTTTAGGAATTTGGTTCAGTCCTCAGAGATCCCTGGGGCATAGACTATATGAGCATGCTCAGTCTGTTCTTAAATCACAGAGCTGGATTTAAAATGGACACGCAGTGCAGCCTGGGACAGTGGTGGGATGTGTACCAGGTGGAGATGAGGAGTGATGGGTGCCTATAGCACTAATCACATATAGAAGGAAAACTATTTCCATTGCTCTCTTCCAGGCTACACACCCTCAACATGAAGCTGCCATGAACCCCACCGACCTGCCTCTCTGGCTCAGGTGGGAAGTGTGATCTTTCCAGCTTTCTGACCCCGCTGCTCGTGTGAAGCAAATGCTCTGAGCTGAAGAGAGGCATCATGGACCCAGAATGAGCTGGTCTACTCTGTCAGGGGCGAAAGCCTTTGGGGGCCTTTGGCGGCACCCCCTGGCTTAGTCTTGGACGGCACCTGACAGCCTGCCAAGAGGGGCTTGGCTTAATGAGTTTCAGGAGGGAGTCCTGATTGGCTATTTGCACATCATGCCCACAGGTTCTTGTCATAGACCAATAAATAGCTCCCTGATTGGCCAGGAAGCTCTATATATACTGCCTCGTTCCCTGCAATAAGGGACACACGTTCGTCAACCCACAAGCGGTGTATGTGTGTATTTGTGTGATCACTGCCCTCCGCGGGCGATGGGCAGTGATACTACACCTGTGTAGGGGACCGTCTGGAGGGAAGATGATGACAGAGCGACATCCACTCCTGGACATGTGAACAGTCACACAGACTTCACATTCTGAACACTGACACAGACAACGAGCCTCTGGATATTCCGGCCCACCCTTGGCTCTTACATCCTTTCTGCCCCTCTTCTGCAAGGTTCCCTGAGCCATGGTGGGTGAGTTTAAAGTCTACTTTAGTGTTGAGCTCTCAGCAGCTTCTGGATTTCTGCTTTGGTGCACTTGAGTGTCCTCAGTGTCTGCTCCACCACCCTGGTGCAGGTTGTCAGCTTGCGGTGGAAGCAGCACTCTTGCCCTCTGGTTTCATCTGGGCCCTGGGTGATGTGCGAGGGGTTGTTCATCTCCTGCCAGGGAGTAGCCATGGGTCCTGGTCTTGTTGGTAGATTTTGGTTGTCCTTGGCTCTCGCTGCTTTCTGAAAAAGTAAAACAGATTCTACAGCGGAGACTGAGATCAGGATAGGTTGAAGGCAAATAATTTTTTTGCCAATGAAACCAAATTCTGGGTGACAGAACAAACTGTGACCCTTTCCTGAAGCACCTCCCTCATAAACCAGCTCCCAGCACACACACATGTGAACACACGTCACTCTCCTCATCAATGGATAATGTTCGTGGAAGAAAATTCTTCTCAAGCCCTGGCACTTCTCTCAAATGGTCTAACCGAATGTCTCATTCCGCGTTAGGGAGGTGGCTGCCTTATCTGATGGAGAGGGTTGAGGAATGACGACGCTCGGCTCCAGCAACGCTCGCGAACGTGTCTCCCTGGAAAGATCAGAAATCCTGCTCTCAGTTATTTCACGACCAAAGTGCTCCTTGGGAGGTTCAGCCCTTGGCATCCACCGTTGCCACCACCTACATCTGAGTTCAATGTCAGCAAGTTCACTCGGTTGCCAAGCTCATGGACAGCCTGGTTTCTATTAGGAGTAAAATAGGGGGCACTGGTTCAATGTGAGGTTCAGTGTGCTTAGACATCTGCTGAGGACTCAGCGCTGTCTAGGTTCAAACAAAACTGTAGGAGTCCGCGCTACGTACATGGAGAAATCCTTTCTACCAACAGTAAATCTTTCTCACAAGAAAACAGCTCTCAGTAGGAAACCCAAGTGCATTGAAAACAAGTGAGGTGCCATGAACCTCTGCTATCTGTTAGGATCCCCAGACCCCCTACGAAGCCAACATGCCTGAAGTCATCTTGGTGGGCTTCTGTAATCCCAGTGTGCCAGTGGTGAGAAGAGAAGCAGAGACAAGAGAATGTTCCAGAAGCTCATGAACCGAGCAGTGAACAACGAGGAGAAACCCTGCCTCAAATGAGGTGGAAGGCAGGAGGCAAGACGCAAGGTGGGCTCTGACCTCCACGCGTGTGTGGGGCACACCCAAGACACCCTCACACACACACATACACATGCATCAAATAAATAAATGAACATCTGAAAATAAACCCAAACTAACTATACCTGGTTGCTTTGGAGTCTCCGAAGATCCCACCACATTCTCTGCGACATGGAAATGGACAATCACACGGGGAGGAAGGAGCCTTCGGAAGGATTCTCAGCTTCCCCGAGCTTTGCTCTCCTGTCCACTGGCTCTGATGGTCTCCCAAGCGCTGATCTGGAAGCTTCGGTTCCCATCCTCATCTCCTGTTCTGTTCTCCTCGGTCCCTCTCTAATGGGGCCGGGCGGGGAAGGCTACTACCCATAATTCCTTTTCTTGAACTTTTTCTAAAGTTCATTTGGATATAATGTTTGAGAAGATCCTGAAGCATTTCAAAGCCTGTGCTGACCCAAAGCACTGAGCCTTCTGTGCAACCTCACCCTGAACTCACGTGTGGAAAATGCCAGAGACTTAGTAGGCGAAAATGAACTCCTGTGTGGCACGGGCCTTAGCTGTCATGGAGATGTGGGCTGTTTGGTTGTCCTCCAATGAAATTGAAGACAGATCTCTTCAGCATCTCTGCTAAAACCTGAGCTCTGATTCAGTCACTGGCCTTGACTCGGATATTAACGAGGTGAAAACACACAGCACGTGACAGATATTATCTGGGAGACCTTAGTATCTTTAGTGGCTTTTTTGTTGTTGTTGTTTTTTCGGGGTAGGGTCTCGCTCTAGCCCAGGCTGACCTGGAATTCACTATGGAGTCTCAGGGTGGCCTTGAACTCACGGTGATCCTCCTACCTCTGCCTCCCGAGTGCTGGGATGAAAGGCGGGCGCCACCACGCCTGGCTTTTAGTGGCTTTTATTTGTACTGCGTCATAGGGATTTCACATTTCAGAATGTCGTGTTTCTGTTTAAATGTGCAAGCAATCACAACAACACAGGTGGTGAAGGCCTGCTTGTACCGGATGCAAAGTTGGTAGCTCTTCCCAACCCTGCCCCGGGGAATGAGGCTACCCCATGGGATCCCTATCTAGAAGAGCGACAGGGAAGCCATCCTCAGCCCAGTGGCTGGCATCTTCTACTCACAGTCTTAGAACGGATGGGCAGATAGGCACCTGCTGCCTGGCACACTACCTCCGCAGTGAAAGCCGTAAACAACTGTCAAAAGCAGCAGGGACAGCTCACTGAAGAAGGCGTCCGAGGGGCATCAGAGACCCACCAAGCTCCAAGCACCTCCTGCCAGCTGTAGACAGTGAGCCCGAGGTCTGACCTCAGAGGAGAGATGGCAGAGGGATCAAGGAAAGTGAGCTCTTCTAGCAGGTTCTGTGGAGTCCCCATGCTCTGGAAGCCCTCACCCTGAAGCTGGGGAAGAGCATCCCTGCGGGAACCCCACTGTCATCCTGCTCTGGGGTCTTCATACTGGGGACAGGGACCATGGGGAAGTCGTCTTTCAGGGTGGGGTGAGACTTCTCCATTGTGTGCTGCTCTGGACGTTAGCCGTCATTGGAGGCTGAGGGAGGGTATCTCAGGAGTAACCTTGACATCAGAAGCCTCTTCAAAGTGGCTGCTTTAAGAACCCTTCTCCATGTTCTGAAAGCGACCCCAATAAACTCACTGGTTCCCAAACCGGTATTGATGAAATCTGCACTCGTGCTTTGGTCTGCCAGCTACGCCCATTCAGGGTGAAGACATGTGTTTGCATCTCCCCAGGGGAAACGTTTCCCCAGACAGTACCCAACAGGTTAAGACTAGAGGAGTCCTGTAGGTGTTTGAATAAAAAGTCAAATGGATTTCCTGTCCTGTCAGGGAGAGGACACGTGCTGGCATCACACAGCCCCCACTGAAGACACCACCTTTGATTCTTTGGACGTCCTGGCCTGAGTCAGCCACGGCACCCGGCCCTGCTCCTCCTGGCTGACTCAGAGGCCCTTTCGCTTTTTGGAAAGAGGGGTGGAAATGATGGAATGGGAGACAGGGGTAAGGTGAGAGGTGAAGTCCATATCCAAAGTGTATCTCTAAAGACCAGAAACTCGAAGACGCTGAGGACACGAGAAGTCAAGCAAATTTTAATGATCATCTGTTAAAGGTCTCACACACAGATACCCACAGACCTGACAAACTGCGGTTCCTCCTGTTATCACTGTGTTTCACTGGTGATTTTCTCCTCCATAGTCTAACCTATGGCTAAACTCAAATTCTAGACCATTACTTGTATATTCATTGGATGAACCTAAGATTTCTATTCTTCACTTGGCCACTGATCCAGGCACAATCTCAGATTAATAACTTAAACACCAATGGCACAGTTTGGCTATTTATAAGGAAGAAAACTTTTTAAAAGCACAACCGGAGCATATGCCAATTAATTCTTTTAAATTAAATTAAATTAATTCTTTTAAATTGCTTCTGTGAGTCCTGGGGTATAACCGGCTGGATCCGGTGAGATCACAGAAATTGTCTGATCCCCTGGGATCTGGGGAGGGGCACAGCAAGACACCAAGAGCACTTGTTGATCAGGGTCAAAGCCACAGGCTCGACTTTAGCCAGAAAGTCTTCTCAGTATTTGGACATATTTGTCAAAGCCTCTTGGGGAACCAAGTAAAATGAGAACAATTATCTATTTGTGAAAAAATATATTTATTTGTGAACAGAGAGAAGGGGAGAGAGAGAAAGTGTGGGTGCACCAGGGCCTCTTGCAAACGAACTACAGATGTGTGCGCTGCTTTGTGCATCTGGCTTTATGTGGGGAATTGAACCCAAGCTGTGAGGTGTTGCAAGCAAACTCCTTTAACCGCTGAGCCGTTTCTCCGGCCCTTTGAAAACATTTCTTTCTAATAAGCAGTAACCTTGTTTACATTTTAATTCCCAAGAAAAGCTATTGAAAGGACTTCCTTAACTTGACTAGTTTTGAAGTAGATCTTCCAGATTCCATTGATTCTAGGGCTGGGTGGACGTATAGACTCTCTCCCTGAGACACAGCTTCCCCTGTGTCTGCTGTGCACACCCTTCCAGACAGACTAGAACCTGTGCTCAGCAGCACCAACCCTCACACCTGCTTCCCTGCGCTGGCACCTGGCCTTCCTTCTCCTCCCTCCAGACCCTCAGGCACTTCGACCCGCCTGTGCCCACTGTCCTGTCCTTAAGGATGCTGGTGTGCTGCCACGGAGACTAAGAACAGCTCTTGACATGGACACCCCAGAACCAGCTCAGTGACCTTCCTTGCCCCGGACACAGAGCAACAGAGCCGAGGTGTGAGCCTAAGTCTTTGAAAGCCCTAATCCACAGGCCCGGGTTTTCTGGGCCTGCTCATCTGGAGGTGTGGGCAGGGCCAAAACTTCTACGGGAAACAAGGTAAAGACTAATTGGGGCTTTGCCCAAAAATTGCCGAGTCTTTCTCATTGTGCCTCTGGCTTTACACGGGTACTGGGGACTTGAACCCAGACAGCCGGGCTCGCAAGGAAGTGCCTTTAACCCCTGAGCCACTTCCCCAGCTTCTTGTGTTTCCAATGTAAAGCAGTGAAATCACCTGGGCTACTCAAGCTCGCTAAGCCCTAGAAAGAAGCAGGAAGAGAAGCCCCGAGAACCGGCTCCTCCAGGCCCACTGGGCCCCCAGGCCTGGCAGCTCTGGAGGGCTGTGGTAGTGGACAGACCCACGCCTCCGTCTCAGTGGTCTGCAGGGCCCGGCAAGGCAGCCTACTGTCCTAAACCTCTAGATCGCAGCGAAGAGCTGCTGGCTTGGGACCCTGAGGGACCCCATCTGTCCCCTCCCAGCCATCGTGATCATTTCAGAATGCATCTCAGACGACAAAGCAGGAAGTTGGCTGAGCCACATCCAGTGGCTGAACAAGACTTCATTGCACTCACTACAGGATCAGACAAGCAGGGAAGCTGGGTGAGGAAACCCAAGCCCCGGAAGCCAGGGTGCAGTGGACTCCTTCCCATGACTCACCCCGGGAGAGAGGCCACTAGCTTGGCATCGTGCTGTTCCAGGGACCCATCCCTCGACAGGCCTGGAAGGCACACACTGTCCCCGAGAGTGCCTACAGGCACCATTTTGGGGTCTAGACCTATGTGACTCATTCAATTTACCTAGAACAAGTAAGTCTGATTTCCACTCACCCCACCCCATCCTAACTTCCAGGAATTCCAGCCCAACCTCAGCTTCTTGGATGAACGGTTCTCCGGATGGGATGATGTCCAGCCCATGCATCAGCGTCCCAAAGCTACGGACTGTGCAGAAAAAGGAAGAGCCCATCACTCCATTCACTACAGGACACACGGCGAGGGGTGTGGAAAGCTCTTTTCTCGAGACACCAGCCTTCAGTAAGGACTGCAAACATCCTTATCTAAAGCGCAATGGCCAGATTCGACATATTTACCTGGTTTCTCCAGTTACCTGTACAACTATTTACTAAAGGTTCTGCCAAGAACAGTGACACGGCGTGAAGTTCAGAGTGTTGCTGTGTGTAGAATCCAAATAAAAAGAAACAAACCCATCTCCTTAGAAATATAAATACCGGGAGGAATGCATCACTTTAGAATACTGTGAAGAATGAGTGTGTGGATGCTTCTAAGATGAATCAAAGGTTTCCTATAGGCTGGACTTACATAAAAACACGCAAACGTCAAATCAGTTAGAATCCCACTCTAGCCCAGGCTGGCCTGGAATTCACTATGGAGTCTCAGGCTGGCCTTGAACTAATGAAATCCTCCTATCTGCCTCCAGGGATTAAAGGCGTGCACCACCATGCCTGCCTCCTAGAAGGAAAT
>PVHP010046877.1:0-13065 GCA_004024765.1 Zapus hudsonius
GAATTGAACCCTGGGCCTTAGGCACTGGAGGCATGTCCCTTAACCACTGAGCCATCTCTCCAGCCCTCATTTCAGTTTGATTTCTAACTTTCTCACCAAATGTACCCAGAGGGACTCGACTTCTTTCCCGCTCTCCTTACTCCGGCCTTTACTTCTTCCTGACATCCAGATCCTAGGCCTCCAGAGCCCGTCTTCTTGCCTGTCCATTCTCTGACGAAGTCTCCTCTCCCAAGGCATTCCCTCCCTCTCCCTTCTTTCCAGGTAGGAAAGTCAGGGCTTCAGTGTCCCCTTGGCTCTAGCTCTAGGAAAGATTGGAAAGAAAGTGCTAGAGACTAGTTGGAAAGAAGAAGCGATTTGGTGGAAGGGGAACTAGGAAGAGGGGTACCTCAAGAAACCCAACACCCCCAAAAAGTTAGGTGACATACAGCAGTGTCAAAACCAAAGAAAGACAGTTTTGTTTTGTTTTGTTTTTTAGGTAGGGTCTCGCTGTAGCCCAGGCTGACCTGGAATTCACTCTGTAGTCTCAGGCTGGCCTCGAACTCATGACAATCCTACCTCTGCCTCCCGAGTGCTGGATTAAAGGCGTGCACCGCCACGTCTGGCTAAGAAAAAACAATTTTTTTTTTTTTGGTTTTTTGTTTGTTTTGGTTTGGTTTTTCGAGGTAGGGTCTTGCTCTAGCCCAGGCCGACCTAGAATTCGCCATGTAGTCTCAGGTGGCCTTGAACTCATGGTGAGCCTCCTACCACTAAGAAAGAGGTAAGAAAAATTTTAAGATGGTGGGAAGAGCCACACTTGATGGCAAACACCTTTCATCCCAGCACTAGAGGGCATGGTGGAGCTCTCCTTTAATCCCGGCACTCGGGAGGCAGAGGTAGGAGGATCCCTGTGAGTTCAAGGCCAGCCTGAGACTACAGAGTGAGTTCCAGGTCAGCCTGGACTAGAGCGAGACCCCCACCTTGAAAAACAAAAAAAATAATTTAAAAAAACGAAAGTAATAAAGCTGACCTATGACAAGAATGCATTTGTAGAGAATCCTGGAAATGCTAAAACTACTTAAAACAGAATGTGAATTTATGTGATTGACTTGTCATAAACCTCAGCAATGAACGACACAGAACAATAGGTTAATGAAAGAGAAGAGTCTGTCTGTCTGTCTGTCTGTCTGTCTGTCTGTCTGTCATCTCTCTACAGACCATAGGCAGGGGGCGTGGCTCACAGATGTTGGGTCTATGAAAAAGCAACAAAAGGCTGGAGAGATGGCTTAGCAGCTAAGGCATTTGCCTGCAAAGCCGAAGGACCCGAGTTCAACTCCTCAGTTCCCATGTAAAGCCAAAAGGACAAGGTGGCGCATGTGTCTGGAGCTCCTTTGCAGTGGTTGGAGGCCCTGGTGTGACCATTTTCTCTCTGTCTCTCTCTGTCTGCCTCTTTCACTCCGTCACTGTCTCTCTAAAAAAAAAAAGCAACGAGGAAAAAGACACTCTAAAATAAGTCATTCTAGGTTCACATGGGACTAAAAGTTCTTATTACAACAGTGATGAAGCCGGGCGTGGTGGCGCACGCCTTTAATCCCAGCACTCGGGAGGCAGAGGTAGGAGGATCGCTGTGAGTTCAAGGCCAGCTGAGACTACAGAGTGAATTCCAGGCCAGCCTGGGCTAGAGGGAGACCCTACCTCGAAAAAAAAAAAAAGTTACAACAGTGATGACGTGGCCTACAGCCTTAAGTGGATGAGGGAGATGGAGGTTTGCAGAAGGCGATCTGGAAGAGGAGCTGGGAAGACAGTTTGAGCCGCCAATGGAAGGACGGTATTTAGAACGTAGAGAAGAGGGAGAGACCTGAGAAGACGCTTCTCCAGAAGGAAATACATGGTGAGGGAGAGATGGCTTCGTTTAAAAGCCTGACAGGGCTGGAGAGATGGCTCAGCGGTTAAGGCACTCGCCTCCAGTGCCTAAGGCCCCGGGTTCAGTTCCCCAGGACCCACATAAGCCAGAACCACAAGGTGGTGGCCTGGTGCATATTCTCTCTCTCTCTCTTTCTTTGCAGGCAAGTGATTAAGGCACTTGCCTGCAAAGCCTAATGACCTGGGTTCAATTCCCCAGGACCCATGTAAAGGTAGATGCACAGTGGTCACCCATTCTCTCTCTCTCTCTCTCTCTCTCTCTCTCTCTCTCTCTCTCTGCCTGTCTGTCTCTTCTCTGCTTACAAAATAAATAAATAAATAAATAAAAAATTTAAAAGCCAGGTGTGGTGGCAGATGCCTTTAATCCCAACATTTGGGAGGCAGATGTAGGATGATCATGATTGACGTGAGTTCAAGGTCATCTAGGGCTGGAGTGAGATGCTACCTTGAACCCCCCCAAAAAGTAATAAAATACATATACTTATAAAATTATACTATTAATTTACATAAATTATATACCGTATTTACACAATTTATGCTATAAAGTATTTATGTAAATGAGTAGTTATTTATCTTATAAGTTGCAAATATAAATAGAGGTTCCCTGCTCCCTAGCTGTGTTCAATTCTCTCTCCTCTCTCTCTCTCTCTCTCTGGCTTCTATCCACGCAGACTTTAGTCATGTCTGTTTATTTCTTGCTGCTTCTAATTGTCATGTAAGGAACCTGCTTCATCCTCCGCTCTTTCATTCCCTTCTTACTCCTCTTTTAATTGAGTTCTTTTCTGATCTCAATGAGCTCCTAATCTCACCAGGTTCTTTGGTCGCTTGAAGCCGTCTTTCCTCTGAAGGGATTGGCACCTCGGTGGCCTCGAAGGTGTGCACGTGGCCACGCGGGTGAACTATGGACTTCTTTCCTTTGTCTATCCAGCCTTAGAGCAAAAGATTATTTTAACTCACTTTAGGTTTTTATGAACCTGTCCAGAGGAGGGCGAAGGAGAGCTTGCCTGAGGTTGGATGCAGCCTCCAGAGGAATCCTTTTGCTGATGATGTCCCACGAGGATGCAGATGTCCTCGTGTGACATAGGACCACGGGCAGCGAATACACACAATGCAAAATAAAAATAGACAGAGACCCCGTTCATGCGGGGGGAGGGGCAGGCAGAATAGCGGGATCCTAATTCCTGGACAAAAGGGACTTTGAATTGAGAGAGGGAAGAGATAGAGGGAGGGTGGGAGGGAGTCAGAATGGCTTCTTTCTGTAATTATGGCAGTGATCAATAAGAAGTTAAAATAAAATAAAAAATAAAGGACTTTGCTGATGAGATTAAGATGAAAATCTTGCCAGGTTTGTTGGTACACACCTTAATCCCAGACTGTGGAGGCAGAGGTAGTGAGTTCGAGGCCATCCTTGGACTACAGAGTGAGTCCCAGGTCAGCCTGGGCTACAGTGAGACACTCCCTCAAAAGAAAAAGAAAAGAAAGAAAGAAGATTATTTTCATGTCTGGTCGTGGTTTTATTGTTTTGTTTTTTAACCTTACTTATGATTAAAGCTTCAGTTTCCCTTTCTTGTTTTGTTTTGTTTCTAACCCAAATTGACCTACCTCTGCTTTGCAGTGCTGGCTTGCGTCACTACATCTGATTTAGTTTCTCATACCTTTGTTTTTTTGGATTTTTGAAAAATATTTTATTTATTCATTTTCAAGCAGAGAGAGATTGAGAAAGAGAGCGCGCACCAGGGCCACCTCCTTGTGGGTCTGGCTTATGTGGGTCCTGGGGAATTGAACCGGGGGCCTTAGGCACTGGAGGCAAGTACCTTAACCGCTGAGCCATCTCTCCAGCCCCCTGTCTTTTTGGGATTTTTGAGGTAGGGTCTCCCTCTAGCCCAGGCTGATCTGGAATTCACTGTGTTTTGTAGCCTCGAGGAGGCCTTGAACTCACAGCCATATTCCTACCTCTGTCTCCTGAGTGCTGGGATTAAAGTCCCAGGCCACCACGCCTGGCTTAATTTAACATACTTTTTTTTTTTTTTAAGGTTTAGAGAGACTTTATTAGATTAAGAGAAGGAAGTACAGAGAGCTCCCACATAAAGCAGCTGAGAGGGGGTAAAGCCCCCCATCCTTTTAACATGAGATTCTCCCACAATGCATTGGTGAGTGTTCCTTAGGCACAATTCAGATAGGATAGAGGTGGTTTCTTACTCGGAGGATCTTGGATTCTGGTAGTGGAGCCCTGGACATGATTCTTTCTTAAAGCAGTGTCTCCAGGAACCAGGCATTCAGGGAGCGTCTGCTGGGCTCCGGGAACCTTCCCACCTCAATGGACTGGACCCTTAGCTGTCCTCTCAGCAAACTGGCACAGATGGAACCCATCTCTCCACATCAAGGATAAAAACAAATTCCTCGGGCGTGGTGGCGCACGCCTTTAATCCCAGCCCTTGGGAGGCAGAGGTAGGAGGATCGCTGTGAGTTCAAGACCAGCTGAGACAACATAGTGAATTCCAGGTCAGCCTGGGCTAGAGCGAAAAACCAAAAAATAAAAAATAAATAAAAAATAGTTATTGGGGCTGGAGAGATGGCTCAGCGGTTAAGGCACTTGCCTCTAGTGCCTAAGGCCCCTGGTTCAATTCCCCAGGACCCACATATGCCAGACCCACATGGTGGTAGCTCTGGTGCCCCCCCCCTCTGTGTATCTCTGTATCTCTCTGCTTGAAAATGAATAAATAGAATATTAAAAAAATAATTTATTTGTAAGGAGAGGATGGATGGGTGTGCCAGGGCCTCTTGCCACTGCAAACAAATACCAGCTGCATCTGGCTTTAGGTCGGGACTGGGGTCTCAAGTCCAGGCCATCAGGCTTTGCAAGCAAGTGCCTTTAACTGCTGAGCCTTTTTTGTGGTGTTTGGTGCCTAAAGAGCTGTTGCTCCTGGAATCTGATGGCTGTTCAGTGAAACCTTCTGCGAATGTGACACCCACATCCTGTCTAATCTAATCTGCCCCGTATCACATCAGGAGGGCGTTACTCTGAAACTATAGCCACTCGGTTGTGTTGAGAAACATCCGAGGTCATTCTGTTGTCATAAAGGAAAGGACAGTTTGGAAGCTAGAAAAACAAACGTGTTACAAAGAAGTGTGCAAGGCTCGTGTGCTGACTGTGTGTCCTGTGAATCGTGTGAAATGAATGAAGTGAGGTATTTATTCCTCAGAACAGGCCTGTGAGGGATGTGTTGTTCTAATCCTTTTTTTAAATTTTATTTATTCATTTTTGAGAGAGAGAGAAAGAGAGAGAGCACCAGGGCCACCACCTTGTGGGTCTGGCTTATGTGGGTCCTGGGGAATTGAACCCAGGGCCTTAGGCACTGGAGGTAAGTGCCTTAACCGCTGAGCCATCTCTCCAGACCATTAGTACTTTCGTTTTTTTTAATCTGTTTTATCACATCTTCAGCCTATTTTTTTTTTAATATTTTATTCATTTTCAAGTACAGAGATACAGAGAGAGAGAGAGAGAGAGAGAGAGAGAGAGAGAGAGAGAGAGAGAGGGAGAGAGAAAGGGAGAGAGCACCAGCGCGACCATCGTGTGAGTCTGGCTTACGTGGGACCTGGGGAATTGAACAAGGAGCCTTAGGCACTGGAAGCAAGTGCCTTAACCTCTGAGCCATCTCTCCAGCCCCAGCCTATTTTTTAATATATTTTATTTATTCATTTTCAAGCAGAGAGAGAGAAAGAGAGCACAAGGGCCATCACCTTGTGGGTCTGGCTTATGTGGGTCCTGGGGAATTGAACCCAGGGCCTTAGGCACTGGAGGCAAGTGCCTTAACCGCTGAGCCATCTCTCCAGCCCATGTTCTAATCCTTTTACCACAAATGAGGAAACTGAGGAGCAAGATAATTAATACCTACCTACGGCGCCATAGCCACTATACAGAAGAGAAAGAAACTGAGGTCTCTAGCTCTTGTCTGAGAATGGGACCCTATATTCCACTCTAGTCTCTCTCAGGAGTAAGGGAATGGCTCTCTCACATGGCTATGAGTGATCAGGGATGGCCAATGAGCACCATGTTCTGGATCCTTCCATGGGGTAGATACCCTTAGGAAAAGCAGGCATATCAATTGGGTTACCGTCTCCATCTCTTCCAAGACAAAGCTTTGAGGGACAGAGATTGTCTGGGCTGCTGGGTTAGATGTGGGGATGGACAGGAGAGGTTCCAAGAGTTATCCGAAGGACAGAGGCTGATGTGAGAGTCTCTGTGAGAACCAGAGACGGAGAGATGAAAACCTGGCTGAGGAAAAGGCCAACAGGGCTGGAGAGATGGCTCAGCGGTTAAGGCCCTCGCCTCCAGTGCCTAAGGCCCCAGGTTCAATTCACCAGGACCCACATAAGCCAGACCCACAAGGGGGTGGCCCTGGTGCGCTCTCTCTCTCTCTCTCTCTCTCTCTCTCTCTCTGTATCTCTCTGCTGGAAAATGAATAAATAAAATAAAATCAAAAAAGAAATAAGGCCAACAGGCTGTGGGGTGAGCTCACTGAACCCCTGGGTGTGGAATGGCCTGCTGATGGGACGAGAGTTATGAAGTCATATGACGTTAACAAGACAGACAAACCCTGGCTCCAGCCCATGTTGTCCAGATTCCAAGGTTCTTGTAAAATTCACTTCCATGGAGGCATGCGCAGAAGATCCAACAGGAGTAACACCGTGTCTTTCACTCTGGAACTGGATAAACAGGAGTCTTGGTTGGAACCAGCGCCTGATGAACTTGGAAATGCGTCATTTCCCTGGGGCTGAAGATAACAGTTTCTTTCTCTTTTCTTTCCTTCCTTCTTTCTTCCTTTCTTTTTTCTTTCCTATTTTTATTTTTCTCCTTGCCATCTTCTTCCCCCATCCCTTAGCATGTTTTTATGGGCAGGAAGGTTCAGAGATTTTATGTACTAAGTTTTAGCTCACATAATCACACAATTATAACAATATCATATTCTTTTTTTTTTTCAAGGTAGGGTCTCGCTCTAGCCCAAGCTGACCTGGAATTCACTATGGAGTCTCAGGGTGGCCTTGAACTCACGGTGATCCTCCTACCTCTGCCTCCCAAGTGCTGGGATTAAACGCGTGCGCCACCACACCCAGCCTCATATTCTATAATAGTACCATTCTAGGAATGCCTGATTTCCTTCCTCAGTTTTAACTCTCTCTAGTTTAATTATAATAAACCTTTTTTTTTTTTTTGGTTTTTCGAGGTAGGATCTCATTCTATAATAAACCTATTTTTAGCCGGGCATGGTGGCGCACGCCTTTAATCCCAGCACTGGGAGGCGGAGGTAGGAGGATCGCCATGATTTCGAGGCCATCCTGAGACTCCATAGTGAATTCCAGGTCAGCTTGGACTATAGCGAGACCCTACCTCAAAAAATAAATAAATAAATAAATAAATAAATAAATAAATAAATAAATAAACCTATTTTTATGCAAAGTATCTTACAAGGGGCTGGAGAGATGGATCAGCGGTTAAGGCACTTGCCTGCAAAGCCTAACAACCTGGGTTCAATTCCCCAGGACCCACGTAAAGCCAGATGCACAGAGTGGTGCATGCATCTTGAGTTTGTTTGCAGACACTGGAGGCCCTGGTGTGGACATTCTCTCTGTCACTGCTTACAAATAAATAAATAAATAAATAAATAACTTTTTTAAAAGTATCTTACAAAACAGTTCCTCCTGTTGTTTTCTGTCATAGGTACAGGTCCGAGGCAAATCTCCACGTTCTTCTTCCAAGTAGACTTGACCTGAACTCCCACTGTCCACAAATGAAATGGACAGCACATTCTAGAAGGCAGAAGACCGGGCAAGGACTTGGGACCCTTGGTTCCGTTCTAACCCTGGCCTCAGCCCAAGCTGACTGTGGAGAACTCATGAGCCTGCCATCCTTATTGATACTAAACGAATTTGGTCATGTGTACAGGAGAATTACACAATAGAACCTCTTCTGGTCCCCAAATTCTGTGATCCTATGCGTTTCTCTGCAAGAAAGTAAGTCGTGCTGTTCGGATTTCCTTAGAAATGATCTGCCAGGGTCTGGGGAGATGGCTCAGCAGGCACAGTGCTTGCCCCTCAGGCGAGACCTCCTGAATTCAGATTCCCTTCACCCACATAAAAGCAGGCTGTGGCATTGCGTGCCTGAAATCCAGCTCTGGAAAGGTCAAGACAGGAGAACCCCAGGGGTGGCTGGGTAGCTTCTCTAGCCTCCTGGTGAGCTCTAGGGTTAGTGGGAGAGCCTGTCTCAAAAAATAAACTGGAGGGTTGGAGAGATGGCTCAGTGGTTAAGGCACTTGCCTCCAGTGCCTAAGGCCCCGGGTTTGATTCCCCAGGACCCACATAGGCCAGACCCACAAGGTGGTGGCCCTGGTGCTCGCTCTCTCTCTCTCTCCCTCTCTCTCTCTCTCTGTGTATTTCTCTGCTTGAAAATAAATAAAGATATTTTTTAAAAATGTATTTTAAGCCAGGTGTGGTGGCACACGCCTTTAATCCCAGCACTCGGGAGGCAGAGGCAGGAGGATCGCCTTGAGTTCAAGGCCACCCTGAGACTACAGAGTGAATTCCAGGTCAGCCTGGACTAGAGCGAGACCCTACCTCGAAAAACCAAAAAAGAAATGTATTTTCAAGTAGACAACATGTCCATGTGACAGTGAGTGCTTCCGGCTGCCATTTTGTACCAACTGCTCCGCGATGCTCACTTCGTGTCCTTTCGTGGGGGCCGAATTTCGACAGTCCAAACCCTTTGATGTCGTGGGAAAAACATAAACAGAAGGGTCTTGCTTCGTTTAGTCAGCACATTTTTTCTTGAACAAATTCTCTCTGAGCAAATGTTTGGGTAAAAAGATGACCGTCATCTTTGAACCCAAAAGATCAATGGAAACAGCTTGTCAGGGACACGAGAGTCACCCAGGTCCCCTACGTGAGCACACGATAGCTCGGCTTCGCTCACGTGGCTCAGGAAAATTGAGTTGACTTAAAATTCTTCACTATTTTGTTTTTTTAAAATATTTTATTGATTCATATTTCAAGCAGAGAGAGAGTGAGAGAGAGAGAGAGAGCACCAGGGCCACCACCTTGTGGGTCTGGCTTATGTGGGTCCTGGGCAATTGAACCCAGGGCCTGAGGCACTGGAGGCAAATGCCTTAACCGCTGAGCCATCTCTCCAGCCCCTGTTGTTTGTTTTTGTTTTTGTTTTTTCAAGGTAGGGTCTCACTCTAATCAAAGCTGACCTGGAACTCATGCCTTTGTTCCAGGGTGGCCTTGAACTCACAGCGATCCACCTACCTCTGCCTCCCAAGTGCTGGGATCACACCTGGCCTTCACTGTTGTTAATTGATGGGTTGTATCAATTCAACTATTAAAACTGCTTGGCGGGCTGGAGAGATGGCTCAGAGGTTAAGGCACTTGCCTCCAGTGTCTAAGGCCCCAGGTTCAATTCCCCAGGTCCCATATAAGCCAGCCCTACAAGGTGGTGGCCCTGGTGTGCTCTCTCTCTCTCTCTCTCTCTCTCTCTCTCTCTCTCTCTCGCTCTCTCTCTCTCTCGCTCTCTCGCTCTCTCGCTCTCTCTGTATCTCTCTGCTTGAAAATGAATAAATAAAATTAAAAAAAAAACTGCTTGGCTAGCCAGGTGTGGTGGCGCACGCCTTTAATCCCAGCACTTGGGAGGCTGAGGTAGGAGGATTGCCATGAGTTCCCATTGCTGCTAATGCAGCTCTGGAGATGGCTTTGCCCCGAGTCCCTCCTGGCCTGTCAGATCCATGTGACTGGACCTGTGGGGTCTGTGCAGGCCAAGTGGCACACGCAGTGGCTGCAGCTCCCTCTGTGGGGTTTCTCCACAGCGCTTGAGCAATAGCCACAGATGCTTAGGATCAGGAGTCCAAAGTCGAGCTCTGGAGCCTGGCTGCTTTTCGGTCTCCCTGCTGCTGTGCCTGGACTGGCCACCGCTCCCTTGTTCGTCCACAACCATAAATCCGAGGCTCTCACCTCTCGAGCTCGGCATGTGCCATGTACCCAGTAGGGACTGTGTATCCAATGGCGAACGTAGTCGTTAACCTTCTAGGTGTTCACAGTGGAGAAGGAGAAACAGACAATTGGCAAAAAATGTCAAATTGTACATGCCCTTTGTACTCTAGAGGATTTGTTTTGAGATATTAATAAACTAATTTATGCAGATGGATACAAATTGTAAGGAGCTATTAGAAAAAGTTCTAGTATCTCACCCATGGTTAGGCCTCCGACTATATATCATATATATATGATATATATATGACTATATATCATAAATATATTATAAAATATTAATTAGGGCTGGAGAGATGACTCAGTGATTAAGGCACTTGCCTCCAGTGCCTAAGGCCCCGGGTTCAATTCCCCAGGTCCCACATAAGCCAGACCCACAAGGTGGTGGCCCTGGTGCATTCTCTCTCTCTCTCTCTCTCTCTCTCTCTCTCTCTCTTTCTCTCTCTGCTTGAAAATTAATAAATAAAATATTTTTTAAAAAATAAAAAATAAATAAAATATTAATTAAACATTATATTATATATCATATATCAAATATCATGTAACATTATATAATATAAACATATTAAATGTCATGCTATATGTAATATAAATATATTTAATATCTAACATGTTTTTTTAAATATTTTATTTATTCATTTTCAAGCAGAGAGAGAGAGAGAGAACACCAGGGCCACCACCTTGTGGGCCTGGATTATGTGGGTCCTAGGGAATTGAACCTGGGGCCTTAGGCACTGGAGGCAAGTGCCTTAACCGCTGAGCCATCTCTCTAGCCCTAATATCTAACATGTTTAATATCATATAATGTTACATATTTTAATATAAAAATATTGCTTTAAATATTATTATAACTATGTATATATTTATCAAGTTGTTCTTATAAGGATGAGGGTTTTTTTTTTTGAGATAGGGTCTTGCTTGCAATTATCCTGAACTCACTATGTAGCTCAGGCTGCCCCTGAATTCATGGCAGTCTGCCTACCTCAGCCTCCCAAGTGCTGGGGTTACAGGTGTGAGTCACCACACCTGACCTGTGATGGTAATTTTATTGTCAAACGTTTTGTGTGTTTTAGTAAAGGAGAATTTATATTGCCCTATAAATACTTAGTGTAGCCCATATATTAATCCTGTCTTCACTTTTGGTTAGTAAAGCTTCTCTTAAGCCGGGGGCAGGCCTTTAATCCCAGCACTCGAGAGGCAGAGGTAGGAGGATCACCATGAGTTCAAGGCCACCTGGAGACTATATAGTGAATTCCAGGTCAGCCTGGGCTAGAGCGAGACCCTACCTTGGAAAACAAAAAAACAAAAAAAAAATAAAATAATAAAGAGAATTCACACACATGCATGTATCTGCACAAACAGACACAAGATAAGGATCTGGTCAAGGACTGATTATGGAAGACGCCACTGGGTTCCTGAATGAGGAGGAAGGTGAGTTGGGTTTAAGCAGGAAGAGAAAGAGGAAACTGACAAGCAAGAGCTCGAAGGCAGAAATGCAAGTTGTGAAATCCATAGGAATCCCTTCAGGTGAAATTTCATGTTGAGAATCTTGGGAGAATATATGCAGCAACAGGAGTTATATGCACTGGTGTCTTGATCCAGACAATGTTTAAAACACTGTGGTTTATTTAGCTCATAAGTCTGGAGGCTGCAAAGTCAAAAAAATACTAATAAACCGGGCGTGGTGGCGCACACCTTTAATCCCAGCACTTGGAAAGCAGAGGTAGGAGGATCGCCATGAGTTCTAAGGCTATCCTGAGACTAGCCTGGGCTAGAGTGAGACCCTACCTTGAAAAACCAAAAATAATAATAAGTGGTTCCAACAACACACGTAGCTACTGGCAATGCCAGAGGGAGCTCAGCTTTATAGCAGAGCTGCTCCATCAGAACGCATCAATATAGTGTCGCACTCAGGAGGGCAGAGACCCATGAGGTCCCACCTCTCCACACCACAGCGCTGAGGACAAGCTTCCAGCATCTGAACTGTGCACACACACACAGGTGCACATAGACGAGTGTGCGTATGCAAGTGTCTTCCTCAGTTTATTTCTGAGACAAGGTCTTTCACTGGACCCAGAGCTCGCTGATCCAGCTAGATTAGCTGCCAGCAAGCCCCAGGGATCCTCCTGTTTCCTCCTCCCCCTCCTCAGCGCTGGGATTCCACGTGCATGACACTGTGCTAGCTTTTCCATGGGTGCTCAAGTGCTCCTGTTTGCAGGGCAAATACTTACCGATTGAGCCTTCCCTCCAGACCCCATATTCTTGCATGTTATTATTTTTCAATCCCAGCAGTCAGAGGCCGAGGTAGGAGGGTCACCGTGAGTGCGAGGCCACCCTGAGACATGTAGTGAATTCCAGGTCAGCCTGGGCTCCAGTGAGACCCTACCTCATTCTGCCATTTGTCACATGGAGGAGAAAGGAGATCTGCCATGTGTTAGGTCAGTGGCTGACATGATCTGAAGTCTTTGTAAGAGAAGTCGGAAGGCGGGGAGATGAGTCACTGTTCAGTTTACACGCCCCCACAAAAGGCCCAGAACAAGGATCCTGAAACAAATCACGACCGGCTCTACATAAGCTGATCCCTCGGCTTTTGATTTGGAGACGTCTGGGAGCCAAGAATGTCCAAGCTCACAATCTCCCCCCAAGTGATGTTGAGAAGAGCCGTGTTTCCAGAGCAGGAAGTTGGCTTGTGCTTGTCCACGTGAGATCAAGGCTGGTAGGATGTGTCAACCTGCCTCAAAATTCACATTTTACTTATTTTTGAGATCTTGATGTGCAAAGGTTGTTGCTCTTGGCTTACTAAAAAGCTGGGTGCGGTGGCACACGCCTTTCAGCCCAGTACTCAGAAGGCCCTGAGGTAGGATTTCTGGGAATTCAAACCCAGCCTAGGGCTACAGTGAGTTCCACACCAGCCTGGGATAGAGTGGGGCACCATTTGAGAGGAAAGTTGGCATTTATACACCAGAGCTGCAAATTATAATGGCAACAAAGGGGTCTTAGTCAACAACCATGTGCTGATTAACCTGCTTAACCCTGAGTCGTGCACTTTGGGGGCTGGAGAGATGGCTCAGAGGTTAAGGCACTTGCCTCCAGTGCCTATGGCCCCGGGTTCAATTCCCCAGGACCCAC